>JAPTMU010000030.1:912500-930000 GCA_028583405.1 Pogonophryne albipinna
TTATGTCTGTCTTACGAGAGCAGAATAAAGCCCTCATCACAAAAGGTTAACAAGGGCACTTTGAGAGGTTTAAAAATAGGAAAGTGCGACGGCGCTATCATCTCCGATCAAAGATAGACCTGTCAGCTGGTGAGAGAAGAGAGAGGATATTTAAAAAAGCAGAAGACCTGCTTCTTGGCATCCAGAGCGCCCGCTGAAAGTTTCTATTCCTGCCTTTCTAAATGTGTAACTACCTCTAAATATAGCAGCTCTGAAATATTCAGCATCCCCTGATCCTCACACCGACATAACTGGATGACTGCAGCTCCAACAGGACTTCTAAGAAACTGAGTAGTGGCCAAAGAGAGGAAAGAAAACCACTTCACAAAAATCATAATCTCGATTATTTGGGTCAATAATTGATATCACGATTATTAAATGCGATTATTCATTGACTTTGAAAACATCCATTTATTGAAAAAAAAAGATTTGAACAGTATGTTTTTAACAGTTTATTTCGATTACGTTGTTTTCGTAATCGCGATTAAAATACGATTAATTGAGCAGCCCTAACCGTGCATCGATAAGAGAGAGATATTGTGCAAAACACACATTTTGTACCGTGCAATTATCCCTTTGATGTGAAAAATGTCACTTTGAATTGCAGCTACTCCTCTGAAACCATGGATGTGCACCTATTTGTCTTTATTTCTTATTCTATTACTAATGTGGGTTTAGTACATATGTAAGTTAGCTTTGCTGCAACACTCGCTGCGGGACTAAAAGGTTCTGATTCTGGGACAAAACTTGGGAAGTGTTGGATGTCGCGGGGAGAAAAGAAATGGGACAAAGAAAGCGAGTTTTGTGGCGCAGGAGCTTCCTAAATGCAGCCATTAATCGTCGTGAGGTCAAAGGTCGAGCAGAGATCATCCTGCAGACCATCTTTCGGCTCACTGTCAGGGGCGTGTGGAACAAGAGTGGATCATAAGTGAGGGGGGGGGGGGGGGTGCTTTTGCTCCCCTTCTTAAAGACATGCCAGATGCTGCAGGACCTTATTAGTGAATCCTTCAACCACAGTGACCGTGTGAGAGACAGAAAGCAGAGGACAAGGGGACACTGTGGCTGGAAAGCTGCACAATCAACTTCTAAAGACGCGTAATAAGACTTCTTAATAAACGAGGCAGCGTGGAAAAAGATCGGGAGCTTTCATACGTAGCAGGAGAACGGGAAATAAAAGAAAAATATTGCTGTGAAAGTGGGTTTTATGATGTGAATTAGAACACTTTTTTACCCACACATGGATGTCCTTCCACCCCTTTTTTTATTTATTAGATTAATTGTTTATTACCAATTTTTAATTAGTATGAATTTTTCCAACCGTCTATTTTTGAGGATTTTTTCTGCTTTTGTATTCGTTTATTTTTGCATTTGTGTCGCTCGTGTTCTCTTTCTGCTGGCTCTGTAGATACAGCTTGATAACCATTTAATCTCATACAATAAAACTGCAATCTTTTGCGATCTTTTTTCCCGTCTGTTTCATTAACTGATTCATCCGATGACTCGTTGTTTTATTTGATTTCCTACAGTGAGCGCAGCTTGTTCTCATTACAGAGGTGTCAGACTGATACGTTTTAAAGAGTAACCGAATAGAACTCGTACCTTAAGTCACGTAAATGCATTGTAGTGATTCAGGTACTCCAGAAACCGCTTTCAAAATCGGGGAAAGCAACAAAAAAAAACTGAGTCACAGGATGAAAAAAAAGGGGTAAAAAAACCCGTCTTTTTTCTTAAATAAATTCCCAGCTCTAACTAATATGTTACCATGGGAACGCTGGTTGTAACGGGGCAGCTTTAGGGAGACATCATGACCTTAAAGGAAGGTATGTAAACACCACTTTATATTCCCGAGGCTGGCAAAGGAAGGCCTGGGAAAAATGTCCCGCATGTGCAGAGGAGATTTGAAATAAATATCCAGGCCCCCATTGTGGAGCTCCAACAAAGACGAGTATCTTAGTAACACCGCTCGGCGAGACGTTTTCTCCCCCCCCTCCCTCTCTCCCCCCTCCACAATAAACACACTTCTCATCATTGGCGGGTTAGGGCTTAGGATGAGATTGATGAGGAGTTTCTTTAACTACCAGATGAAACCTGTTGGCCCTTTGCTGGGTCAGTCGGGGGGTCAGACTCGTTGCAACTCGTTTCAGATCAAACACATTTCAATACTGAGGCTGAGGCTTTTCACTGCACACACAAACATATATATATATATACACACGCTTCTGCACACACAAACATACATACATATATATATATATACACACGCTTCTGCACACAGAAACATACAATCACGCTGAGAAAAGGGAGAGAAGCCGGCTCTAGATTGTAGATATTTTACTCTCCTTGTATAATATATAATAATTAAACCAAGGCTTGTTATAAATATCAGGACGATCTCTTCATTGTAATGCCATCTGCTGGCGGTGAGGAGACGGATACAACCAGAACATCCAGAGGTGTGAAGTAACTAAGTAGATTTACTCAATTACAATTGTGAGGTACTTGTACTCGCACTGCACTACAGTTCAGAGGTAAATGGCTGCACAACGACTACTTTCACTGTCGCTACTTTCACTATATTTTGATGATAATACTTTTCTACTTTTACTTGAGTAACATTTTGAATGCAGGACTTTTACTGGAACAGAGTATTCCTACACTCTGGTACTTCTACTTTTACTCAAGTACAAGATCTGAGTACTTCTACTTTTACTCAAGTACAAGATCTGAGTACTTCTACTTTTACTCAAGTACAAGATCTGAGTACTTCTACTTTTACTCAAGTACAAGATCTGAGTACTTCTACTTTTACTCAAGAACAAGATCTGAGTACTTCTACTTTTACTCAAGTACAAGATCTGAGTACTTCTACTTTTACTCAAGTACAAGATCTGAGTACTTCTACTTTTACTCAAGAACAAGATCTGAGTACTTCTACTTTAGCTCAAGTACAAGACCTGAGTACTTCTACTTTTACTCAAGTACAAGATCTGAGTACTTCTACTTTTACTCAAGTACATTACCTGAGTACTTCTACTTTTACTACAAGACCTGAGTACTTCTACTTTTACTCAAGAACAAGATCTGAGTACTTCTACTTTAACTCAAGTACAAGATCTGAGTACTTCTACTTTTACTCAAGATCTGATTACTTCTACTTTTACTCAAGAACAAGACCTGAGTACTTCTACTTTTACTCAAGTACAAGACCTGAGTACTTCTACTTTTACTCAAGTACAAGACCTGAGTACTTCTACTTTTACTCAAGTACAAGACCTGAGTACTTCTACTGTTACTCAAGTACATTACCTGAGTACTTCTACTTTTACTACAAGACCTGAGTACTTCTACTTTTACTCAAGAACAAGACCTAAGTGCTTCTACTTTTACTCAAGTACAAGACCTGAGTACTTCTACTGTTACTCAAGTACAATACCTGAGTACTTCTACTGTTACTCAAGGACAAGAACTGAGTACTTCTACTTTTACTCAAGTACATTACCTGAGTACTTCTACTTTTACTACAAGACCTGAGTACTTCTACTTTTACTCAAGAACAAGATCTGAGTACTTCTACTTTTACTCAAGTACAAGACCTGAGTACTTCTACTTTACACTGGTACAAGACCTGAGTACTTCTACTTTTACTCTGGTACAAGACCTGAGTACTTATTCTTTTACTCAAGTGGATTACCTGAGTACTTCTACTTTTACTACAAGACCTGAGTACTTCTACTTTTACTCAAGAACTAGATCTGAGTATTTCTACTTTAACTCAAGTACAAGATCTGAGTACTTCTACTTTTACTCAAGATCTGATTACTTCTACTTTTACTCAAGAACAGGACCTGAGTACTTCTACTTTTACTCAAGTACAAGACCTGAGTACTTCTACTTTTACTCAAGTACAAGACCTGAGTACTTCTACTTTTACTCAAGTACAAGACCTGAGTACTTCTACTTTTACTCAAGTACAAGACCTGAGTACTTCTACTGTTACTCAAGTACATTACCTGAGTACTTCTACTTTTACTACAAGACCTGAGTACTTCTACTTTTACTCAAGTACAAGACCTGAGTACTTCTACTTTAACTCAAGTACATGACCTGAGTACTTCTACTTTTACTACAAGACCTGAGTACTTCTACTTTTACTCAAGTACAAGACCTGAGTACTTCTACTTTTACTACAAGACCTGAGTACTTCTACTTTTACTCAAGTACAAGACCTGAGTACTTCTACTTTTACTACAAGACCTGAGTACTTCTACTTTTACTCAAGTACAAGACCTGAGTACTTCTACTTTTACTCAAGAACAAGACCTGAGTACTTCTACTTTGACTCAAATACATGACCTGAGTACTTCGTCTCCTCTGATATCAATACTTTGTTGCGGCTCGTTATATCCTCCTCAGCTCCATGCCGTCAGAGATGCAGCTCTTTTGCTCAGATTGGAGAACCGAGCAGTAAAAGACATTTTACAGCAGCAAATAAAGCCGGATCATAACATCCGACATCAAGACCCTCAGCCGCTCCGATTCCTCCACAATTTGGACAATTTGGGAAACTATGAATCACTCAGAAACAACATCTCCATCTTTATTCTGGTGGCGTCTTTTAGTACATCGTCAAACGTAAACACGGCCTCATGAAAAGCGAGATTCATCATGGGCTTCATTTCCGCCGTCACGAGGCTTCTCAGCGGGTTCAAAGTTAGAACGCCACTTAAAAAAAAGGGTTTTAAAGCTGGTATTAGAGAAAGGGATAATATCTCATTATAGAAACTCAGATCTGGGTTTTAAACCGGGCAGTTCTGTTTCTAGCGTCACCTCCGCAGCAAACACACAATATATACCTGGACGTGCAGCTCAACATTGAACAGTGCTTCCTTTCCACATGGAAGATCAGTGGCAAGGAGCAGAAAGGAGGACGGGAGAAAGAGGCCCTCCAAGCCAAATCCAAGCCAAGCAAATGAGTGTTTGGAGGTGGAAGAGGACTGGCTCTCCGCTACAGTACAGACTCACTTTTATGTGTGTTTGCCAGGAGGGACATAAACCAGAAAGGCCTCAAACTGTGACACAGGATAGAGGTGTATTAAAGGTAAATCTCGGTGTTTTGCGAGCTCTATTGTGCTGTCATGCTGCTGCCACTTTATGGACCTTTGCAACACGAGCCCCCCGCCTCTCTTTCTGGTAATCAATTCAACGAGGAAGTTCGCAGAGCCTTACAACTCGATTATTAGCCCGTGCTTTTGAAGTTTTATTTTGGCGGGGTGCTGGGGGGGGGGGTGACGAGGAATCAGGCTCTAAATCAGTGGGGCCGATGCAGCGGTGTTGAAGCGTTTGCAGCCCAGAACGTGGCCTTTCTGGAGGGATTGTCAGGATGTGGCGCGGGGCGAAGTCCAGAGGCAGACTGTTAATGACCTTTCTGTGCTTACAGTCAGAGAGAGGCCAACCACACCTGCTGCGGCATCCACACTGAAGCATGCTCACAGGACCGCTAACAGGCGTCTCAGGTTGAGTCAAAGTACAAGTACTCAGATCTCGTACTTGAGTCAAAGTAGAAGTACTCAGATCTTGTTCTTGAGTAAAAGTAGAAGTACTCAGATCTTGTTCTTGAGTAAAAGTAGAAGTACTCAGATATTGTACTTGAGTCAAAGTAGAAGTACTCAGATCTTGTACTTGAGTCAAAGTAGAAGTACTCAGATCTTGTTCTTGAGTAAAAGTAGAAGTACTCAGATATTGTACTTGAGTCAAAGTAGAAGTACTCAGATCTTGTACTTGAGTAAAAGTAGAAGTACTCAGATCTTGTACTTGAGTAAAAGTAGAAGTACTCAGATCTCGTACTTGAGTTAAAGTAGAAGTACTCAGATCTTGTAGTAAAAGTAGAAGTACTCAGATCTTGTAGTAAAAGTAGAAGTACTCAGATCTTGTAGTAAAAGTAGAAGAACTCAGATCTTGTACTTGAGTAAAAGTAGAAGTACTCAGATCTTGTACTTGAGTAAAAGTAGAAGTACTCAGATCTTGTACTTGAGTAAAAGTAGAAGTACTCAGATCTCGTACTTGAGTTAAAGTAGAAGTACTCAGATCTTGTAGTAAAAGTAGAAGTACTCAGATCTTGTAGTAAAAGTAGAAGAACTCAGATCTTGTACTTGAGTAAAAGTAGAAGTACTCAGATCTTGTACTTGAGTAAAAGTAGAAGTACTCAGATCTTGTACTTGAGTAAAAGTAGAAGTACTCAGATCTTGTAGTAAAAGTAGAAGAACTCAGATCTTGTAGTAAAAGTAGAAGTACTCAGATCTTGTAGTAAAAGTAGAAGTACTCAGATCTTGTAGTAAAAGTAGAAGAACTCAGATCTTGTAGTAAAAGTAGAAGTACTCAGATATTGTAGTAAAAGTAGAAGTACTCAGATCTTGTAGTAAAAGTAGAAGTACTCAGATCTTGTAGTAAAAGTAGAAGTACTCAGATCTTGTAGTAAAAGTAGAAGTACTCAGATCTTGTAGTAAAAGTAGAAGTACTCAGATCTTGTAGTAAAAGTAGAAGTACTCAGATCTTGTAGTAAAAGTAGAAGTACTCAGATCTTGTAGTAAAAGTAGAAGTACTCAGATCTTGTAGTAAAAGTAGAAGTACTCAGATCTTGTAGTAAAAGTAGAAGTACTCAGATCTTGTACTTGAGTAAAAGTAGAAGAACTCAGATATTGTAGTAAAAGTAGAAGTACTCAGATCTTGTAGTAAAAGTAGAAGTACTCAGATCTTGTAGTAAAAGTAGAAGTACTCAGATCTTGTAGTAAAAGTAGAAGTACTCAGATCTTGTAGTAAAAGTAGAAGTACTCAGATCTTGTAGTAAAAGTAGCTCCAGAACGTCTCAGATTGTAAACCTCCTCAGTGTAAGCAGGTTAGAGGAGTAACAGATTAAATGTAATCAGGATACACACTTTTATTAAGACGGCCACTTAGTCACGTTAAGATGCAGTTCCCTTTGTTTTGTGTGAAGCGTGTGTTATGTTACCTTATTTCCATTTTATGTAGCTGTAATGGACGATAGAGTGAATCTGAATTCCCTGATAGTTGCATAAAGAAATGCGTAAAAAAGAGAGAATACTAGCGAGTGTTCGAATGCATTTTAAAATATAGGTAGACGTATTGCCTGAGTTTTCTTTCAATTAGGCGACTAAAATATTCTGATTGCGTTAATTTATTAAACCAAAACAGAATTTCAAAATGTCTGCAATTTTGATCCTAAATATCTCGTTTTATTCTTTCTGGATTTATTGCATTGGATATTCAGGTAATCTAAAAGTAGTGGAAAGTAATCCGGTTACTTTAATATATATATATGACATTAGATAAGGTTGCTGCTAAAAGATGTTTAAAGGTGAATAGTCATTGTCAAAGAAGATATTTTAATTGCATCCAGATTTAAAAAGCACAGAAAATGTCAAATTCATTCCCATTTTATGTGTTTTTTGACGATAGTTCTTAAGCTTTTGTGACACCCAAAAAATAGCAAAAATACAAGAATAATGTATATCATTTCTACGACAAACATTAGCATCAACGTACCTTTTTAGAGCCCGCAAATCCCTCCGACTCCAGGAAGAAATAGGCGAAGGGCATCAGGACGAAGAGGCAGAGGTTGGAGAACAGAGACACCAGGTTCCACAGACCTGCAGGAAAACAGATATATACATTCATATAAAGAACTGTTTTCAATGGGACTTTTATCAGAAAGGTTTCCTATAATTTAGCGAGCTTTCCATTTAATATTATTAGGTAGTAACAGATATGTTAAAGTACACACATCCTTTACTCAAGTAGAAGTACAGATACTCGTGTTTAACAATACTCTGGTGAAAGTAGAAGTACTGACTAAACTTCTTTACTCAAGTGAAAGTAAAGAGGCTTTGAAGTGTCCTTCAGTAAAAAGTACCCATAACTAGCAGCTGTTTTAAAGAGTACCTGACCTCCCTTTATATGAATAGAACAATAATGTCATTGTTAGCTAATGAATGTTTCCATGCTGAACAACGGCAACATGACAACGTTTCCATTGGTCCCTCTTCTTTAGAGAAGACCAGGAAATGATGGATACACGGATCGTGTTCAAATCAATAGGCACGCAATGACTCTAAAGAATAATGATCACGCCACCAACAACACATTCAGACTAAAGGAACCAGCTGTTTGGGAAATGAGAGAAGTAGAAAGTACAGGTATTTGGGTTCAACAGGTGAGAAGTAGAAAGTACAGGTATTTGGGTTCAACATGTAAGAAGTAGAAAGTACAGGTATTTGTGTTCAACATGTAAGAAGTAGAAAGTACAGGTATTTGGGTTCAACATGTAAGAAGTAGAAAGTACAGGTATTTGGGTTCAACATGTAAGAAGTAGAAAGTACAGGTATTTGTGTTCAACATGTAAGAAGTAGAAAGTACAGGTATTTGAGTTCAACATGTAAGAAGTAGAAAGTACAGGTATTTGGGTTCAACATGTAAGAAGTAGAAAGTACAGGTATTTGAGTTCAACATGTAAGAAGTAGAAAGTACAGGTATTTGTGTTCAACATGTAAGGAGTAGAAAGTACAGGTATTTGTGTTCAACATGTAAGAAGTAGAAAGTACAGGTATTTGAGTTCAACATGTAAGAAGTAGAAAGTTCAGGTATTTGGGTTCAACATGTGAGAAGTAGAAAGTACAGGTATTTGGGTTCAACATGTGAGAAGTAGAAAGTACAGGTATTTGAGTTCAACATGTAAGAAGTAGAAAGTACAGGTATTTGTGTTCAACATGTGAGAAGTAGAAAGTACAGGTATTTGGGTTCAACATGTAAGAAGTAGAAAGTACAGGTATTTGAGTTCAACATGTAAGAAGTAGAGAGTACAGGTATTTGAGTTCAACATGTAAGAAGTAGAAAGTACAGGTATTTGAGTTCAACATGTAAGAAGTAGAAAGTACAGGTATTTGTGTTCAACATGTGAGAAGTAGAAAGTACAGCTATTTGGGTTCAACATGTAAGAAGTAGAAAGTACAGGTATTTGAGTTCAACATGTAAGAAGTAGAAAGTACAGGTATTTGAGTTCAACATGTAAGAAGTAGAAAGTACAGGTATTTGTGTTCAACATGTGAGAAGTAGAAAGTACAGGTATTTGTGTTCAACATGTAAGAAGTAGAAAGTACAGGTATTTGGGTTCAACATGTAAGAAGTAGAAAGTACAGGTATTTGAGTTCAACATGTAAGAAGTAGAAAGTACAGGTATTTGAGTTCAACATGTAAGAAGTAGAAAGTACAGGTATTTGAGTTCAACATGTAAGAAGTAGAAAGTACAGGTATTTGGGTTCAACATGTAAGAAGTAGAGAGTACAGGTATTTGAGTTCAACATGTAAGAAGTAGAAAGTACAGGTGTTTGTTTTCAACATGTAAGAAGTAGAGAGTACAGGTATTTGAGTTCAACATGTAAGAAGTAGAAAGTACAGGTGTTTGTTTTCAACATGTAAGAAGTAGAAAGTACAGGTATTTGAGTTCAACATGTGAGAGGTAGAAAGTACAGGTATTTGAGTTCAACATGTAAGAAGTAGAAAGTACAGGTATTTGTGTTCAACATGTAAGAAGTAGAAAGTACAGGTATTTGGGTTCAACATGTGAGCAGTAGAAAGTACAGGTATTTGGGTTCAACATGTGAGAAGTAGAAAGTACAGGTATTTGAGTTCAACATGTAAGAAGTAGAAAGTACAGGTATTTGGGTTCAACATGTAAGAAGTAAAAAGTACAGGTATTTGTGTTCAACATGTAAGAAGTAGAAAGTACAGGTATTTGGGTTCAACATGTAAGAAGTAAAAAGTACCAGAAATACTGTACTTATGTACAGTAACGAAGTATTTGTACTCCCGTACTTCCCACCTCTGGGTAGTAGTTTATCTGCCAAGTGTCTTTGTGTCTAAATCGTGGACTCTGGTGCCCCCTGGTGGCAGAGGCAGCAACATGCAGCCTTGTATCAGGTTACACATTAAAATAACGTGTACACTACAGTACCAGTCAAAAGTTTGGACACACCTTCTCTACTATAAGACGTATCAGTCTGTGTTTTAGATTTCGTCGTGTTTTAAAATGTTTAGACATCGTGTATGAGGGTTTCCAGTCTGTGGCTATAAGGATGGTTTTATTGTCTCGTGCTTTTACAATAGTTTCTTTTGTCTGAATGTATTTATGCTGCTTTTTATATATGTATTGATGAACAGAACTTTGGTCAACTCTGTTGTTTTTAAATATGCTATATAAATAAAGTTGGATTAGAATTAGAACAGTTGTTCAGTATTTACTACTTAATTAAATAAACAGACGTGAAGTGTGAGAGACGGACTGACCGTGGATGAGCGAGCCGTTGAGCCACTGGATGTAATAGTTTTTGGGGAAAGAGAGCAGGATCTCGTTACTGATGATGGAGAAAGGCAGCAGGAACACGGCTCCACCCGACACTGCCAGGGTGAAGGTGCACAGGTACAATCTGCAGAGGACACACACACACACACACTTAGTTAGTGACAGAAGCTGCAGTCCCCTCATCACCATATCTCTAAAAAACCACATTAACTTAAACGCTTTTAATTATTTAGACGGGCCCTTGGGTACCATTTAGCTCAGCTGCACCTAAACATGCAGGGTGTGTGTGTGTGTGTGTGTGTGTGTGTGTGTGTGTGTGTGTGTGTGTGTGTGTGTGTGTGTGTGTGTGTGTGTGTGTGTGTGTGTGTGTGTCAACTCTACACTGACAGATATGTGATCCTCACCACCACAGCTCTACACACACACACACTCAGTTATAGTGGCAGTCAGTATGTTGATGCAAGGCTTTTTCAATAGATGTCATTAGTTATAAGTGACAGGGCTGCAATGAAGTGTTATTGAAATGAGAACAAGGACCCAGAGAAGGTCACATTTGAGCTAGAACACACCACTTAAATGATTATTCAATTAAGAAACAGTTTTGTCTCAAACTGGTAACAATCATTTGACCCGGATTCTAAAAAGAAGAATAAATTGAAATGTGCTTCACTCACGATATTCTGTTGACGACGGCATCTTCATCTTCGTGGTCATCTAGAGAGGAAACCAAAGACACTCAGCTAAGTGCCTTTTGAGCTGGACAAAATACACATTTAATAACAAACAATACTTAAAGGACACCGTTTTGAACAAATATGTTATTGTTGTTATTATTTATGAACTATTGTATTGCTATTTCGGATACTATGTTTACCAAGGTAGCCAATTTTTAACCTGTAATAGTTGACAAAACATATATCTTTTAACATGTCCATGCTCTCTTGTTTACATCCCTGTATTGTCCTTATAACGACAAATAACGATCCGCTGACTCAGCATTGTTTGCATATCAAACAGGTTTTGTCACAATGTCAACAATTGTTTTATTGTGACAAATTATTCCCATTTTGCCAAAGCCTTAAAGCTATTTTGGGCGGAGACAGTTCACACGGATACAGAGGTGACTGTCAGTGCACAGGACACACAGACACCGTAATCCTTCTTTACTGGGACACAATGAAGGCTGTGTGTGAGCAAACGCACCATAAACACACACACACAGGTGCTCTTAAACAGTGAGTGTGCCGTGAAAATGCTTCCACCACGCTGTGTAAGTGTCACACACACACACACACACACACACACACACACACACACACACACACACACACACACACACACACACACACACACACACACACACACACACACACACACACACACACACACACACACACACACACACACACACACACACACACACACACACACACACACACACACACACACACACACACACACACACACACACACACACACACACACACACACACACACACACACACACACACACACACACACACACACACACACACACACCACTCTTCCTCTTGTATCTGGTGATGATGCAGTAGGACACGATGTAGAGGACTGCAAACAGGAGGAAGCAGATCTGAAACATAAGAGAACAGAGGAATCATGTATTGACTCAGGCTCACTATAAAGACTTGACTACAGAGACTACGGGAGTGGTGTAGCTTTACTGACATATGTATCGCCCTGATTCTATGATACCATGTATAAAACATGGCCTGCCCCCCCCCTCCCTGGAGGCTGCACTAGGTCAGAAACCAGAGGAGACTGAACTCCACCGCAGAGTAGGGCTGCACGATATTGGAAAAAACTGACTTTGCGATATTTTCTTCCCCTGCGATATATATATATATATATATATATATATATATATCAATATATATATATATATATATATATTGATATGAAAACATACAGGAATTGAAGAAAAGACCGTTTTCTTTCCCGCAAACCATCCTTTCTTGAACTTGAATGATACGATTGGTCTTTTTTTAACTATATTTAACCGGATGAAGGATTTTAGTCACGGACGTCTGGATCTGAAGTTATCAGAGCAACAAGCTGAGCTAGCTCGGTTAGCAGCGCCGAACTGGAGAAACTCATGAAACGACTTTATTCAGTGTTTCTACCTTTGATCACGGGGTCCGTTTGCTTTGGAGATTTGATTGGTGGTTTGCTGTCACTCACTCGATACCCCTGACATGAGAGCCGCGCAAGTTTTCCTTTTGTAGCACGCAGCAAAATAATTGTAACATGACGTGTTTGAGTTAATTTGCCTACTTAATATCGCAAGTCCATGATAAAAAATTTTTTTTTTTTAATCGCACGTCCATGCGATGTGAATATCGCGATTATCATCACGACACGATATATCGTGCAGCCCTACCGCAGACGGACCACTTTTGGACAAAATGTCCTCTCCGTTAAAGGCAGCTCGTTGTGGAACAGCCTCCCAGCTGAGACACGGGATTGTCCCACTCTCAATAGCTTCAAAGGTCAACTCAGAGAATGGATGAGAAACAACCAGACGTGCGATCACCGCTAAACTCAGGGGTATCTCCTCTGGCACGTCACATGTCGTTGCTGCTACAGTGTACTGCCAGGTGGTAAATGCTTGTGTGTGCTGCTCCTGCTCTTTTGCATATCATGTATTTATGTTTACAAATGTCATGTTCTTAAATGTTGTATGTGACGGGACTACGGATGGAAATTAGCTCAAAGCTAAAATCCGGCATATTTATACTTGAAGCATTATTCGTCTAAAGTGTTCATTAATGTGTCCCTGTTCAAATAAACGATTAAATGAAAATGAAAAGCAGTCAGATTATACATTAAAGGAGACAGGAGTTATACAATCCTGCTCTAACTGTACAGACCAGCTGTTACAGGATCACCTGATGATATTACCCATGACTGTCAGTCTAATATGCATCGTAATGCAAGGTGACAAGTGGAGTATGTAATGCATTTCATAGTGTGTAGGGCCAGACCTACAGTACCTTCATTTATCTCCATATTATTTGTAGATCCAAGTGTGAAAAACAACACATTTCTGAAGCAGACGGTATTTAATGTTGTCCAAAACAAGAACATATAAGTTTAACTGTCACAAGACACTAAAAGAAATACAGAATGTATTCACATGTAAGAGGGAGAGCCAGGTTAGTTCTCATGTTCTCAATGAATGCCTTAAATTAACTTTTCAGCTCCCATTTTTAAATATTGTATTATAATGATTGATTTAATAGAGTTTGTTTATGTCTGATCCAAACAGCACAAAGTTTAGATCAGAGTGCATACAGACTGAATGTGCACGTTTACTGTCCAAAAAGTACTCCTACGTTAGTTAAAGCCTGTTCAAAAGAGCCACATTTGAATAAAATGAAATGCCAGCTCCTTAATAACTCAAATAACTCTCTACAAATGATTATAACTCAACAGGTATTTGATTAAAAAGCACATCAGTGATCAATGCATAGTCAGAAAACACCCAACAGGCCATCAGTGCACGTAGAGAGCTCCAGAAGGGACCCATGCATGGAATGTATTGGGTAACCGGGGCCTCACAACAAGCGGGATGGTCTTACCGGAGGATCACATCTCACATTCCCCTCTTCTACTGCGACGAGACCCCGACTAATGATAGAAGCTCCAACGTCAGCACTTTGCACCGCGTCAACATTGTGCAACTCATCGTGGCCGAGCTGGGATTACGAGATGACTCAAACCACGTTTCAGAGTGATGTAGAATTAAATAAATGGATCGGATGTATAATATATCGTGTGTTGTGACAGCTGCAGCACAAAGTGTTTTTCTCATCCCCTGCTGGATACATTCACAAGCTGCACAACTATGTGGTGACGGGGACCCACGAGGGGAAACCCAGACAGAATGCACGGAGCTGATAACCTGGCACAGACTCAATGCAACAGCATGGGAAAAGATAACGAGCAGAACGGACAACACCACGAGTTCCAAAGCAAAGCAGCAAACCCAGCTTCTTACAAACGACTTCCAACATGTGCAACAAACCATAAGGACATCAAGTCTGCAGATATATTCACTTCAGACAAACTCATTAGGCATTAGTTTCAAATGATCTCAACTGGTGGGTTTTCACTCTGCAACCAAAGATGTGTAAACGTTCTGCTGTCCTGATATCAACAGAGAGCTTGTTTCACTATTTTTAAACCAGAAAAGCTTAATTGTGTTTTAATTAAAGGGGTTTTGGGTCCGACTCGCAGTGAGTAGCGAGCGGATTGGCTGAAGCAGAGCGAAGTGCAAATCCAATTTAGAAAAGTATGTTACACCTCTATGATATGTGGACTAAAGGCTGGAGGTCAGGGGCAGCAGTGCGAGGTTTGAAAGTGTTTTTTATGCGATATTTTCCAGCAGAAAGGTGGTTGTTCAGGTGGAAGTACTTTTTGTGCAACAGTGCATCTTTTGTGCACAAAAGCATGTGAAAGATGTTACACCCTTGAAAAGAGGTGGTATGGAGAAAATGGAATTACTGAGCAAAGCAGAAACTCTTATCTTAACTCTCTTAGAAACTTAAATCCTTTTAAGGGGACAGAATGAGAGGCTACATATCCTTAATTTGTTTGGGTTTTAGTGCAAGAGTGTAACAAACAAGGATGAGCTAGCTGTACAATAACAGGATTGCTTAGTTGGGTGAAGGAACGGAGCACAGCAGGTTGGAGCCGACATGACCACAAAGTAATATTATCCACTGAAGTCATCACACCGAGGGAAGACACACATTATTCTGAGTCAACCTGGTTTCTGTGGAACATGCATTCTTCATAATTCTCCCACTATAACGGTTCAGGTCTAAAAAGAGGGTACTATTGTGTCATGTTTACCAAGTTGAAACTTAACACCAGAGAAACTGTGGCTGCAAAGTAAGCACATGTACCTGCAGATAACACTCACTAGATATTAAGCTAACAGCGTCATTACAACATTATGCGATGTTACCGTACGTTCAGACCGTGATACGGGACACTGAGAGTCTGGTGTAAAGACATGCTTGGGACAAAATGTGACACTAAAGATGAGGTGTTGAGCTGGAGAGACATCTGATGGTTTCTATATCTCAGAAGTGTCTAAGGAAGAAGATGTACTGCAACTCTTTGTATAGACGTCCAGAAACTCAATGGATTATAACACAAGAAGATCATCAGCACCAGCAGCAGCGTTCTATCATTGCATGCATTTACATATGTCCAACCTACAAGGAAATGTAAAAAGTGCAAATGGGAAAAGTTTGTAAGATAACAACATTAAAATATTGCTCTTAATCTTGTGTAGCTCGTGTTAATAAACAAAGTCTTATCTTGAATTGTACTTAAGTAAATGTACTTTCCATCAGTGAGGATAAATAAGGGCAGGGACATAGTGTCCAGGTTTAACATAGTAATAACAAGGCTATAGCAATATCAACCAATACACTAGCTAAGTTCTATCACTGTTATCAATGACACAAGCTAACTTTAACTAGCTCATCGCTTAATATTTAAACAACATCAGACTTAAATCGGACATTAAATAAGACAGATCCCCATCAAATAAACATATAAAATGAATAGATTTAAGTGTCCAACTGACAGTTCATGCTAATGTTAGCTTAGCACCACTGTTGCATTAGAGGACGTTGTTAGCATCGTTAGCTTTGTGAATTAGCCTCCGGTACGTTACTCACAATGTATTCTCGAACTTGGCTGTGGAAGTTCTGCTCTCTGATAGAAACGTCGTCTTCTTCCATTCTTCATATTGCAAAAACAAGACAAGACAGATGCTACATTACATGCTAGCAGTTTCCTCACAACTGGCTTCTCCTTCTGCTCTACTCTGAGAACAGACAGGTTTTACATCGGGGGAAAAAAACCGCTCAGAAAAAGACGCCCCAAAATAAAACGCGTCATCAGCAGGCTACCCTATCCTCGACGAACGAAGAAGAAGCACGGATATTTTTATTTTTAATATATATTTGTATACATTTGTATTGGGGACAAGCCATGTACACACAACATGTAAATAATAGTAATAATAATACATGTTATTTATATAATATTTAAAATGTTTAAATGACTCCCCCGCCCCCAAAATAAAATGCGTCATCAGCAGGCTACCCTTCCTCGACCAACGAAGAAGAAGCACGGATATTTTTCTTTTTTAATTAATTTTTAAATACATCTTTACATATAAAAATCAATATGTAGACAACATGTAAATGTGTAAATGACTCTTGATTAATAAAGTAAACATTTTTTTTTTAAAACGCCCCCAAAATAAAGGACGTCATCAACAGGCTACGCTCCCTCCACCAACGAAGAAGACAGGTCCCCGGCGTGTCCACATGTTCGTGTTTTCTGAGGTATTTACCTGTTTTAAATAGGTTTTTAAGCTGTAATTTACACCTGTAGGTGGTTTTAAATCACCTGTAGTTCATTACAAGGCTTGTTATTTCATCCACATTTGAAAGAAGTGTAGTTTAATGTGCAGAAATGAAGGGTAAATGGAAGCAAAACACCAACAAGAAGAAGGGGAATGAAGTGTTGGAGAAGTGCCTGGTGGCAGTGGATGAGTTTATTAAAAAAAATGCAGGGGAAGACGATGGAGAGAATGACCATGGCTTGAGATTTGTGAAAAAGAAAAGCAGGAAAGATCTGCGTAAAGAGACGAGAAAGTTTAAAAAAGCCAAAATGAAAAACTACTACGAGGGGAACAAGACCCTCATCGAACCCCCCAATGAAGAGCTAGAGAAACACACCAAGAAGAAGAGGCTGAAGAAGAAGAAGAAACCTAAAGTAAACGAAGAAGAAGTGTCAACAAGTGAAGCTACAGAGCAACCAAACAAATCTAAGAAACCTTCAAAGAAAGTCAACAAGCTTCAGGAGTCCAGAAAAATAGCTCTTTTGGAGGCGAACGAACAGGAAGACCGAGAGATCAAGAAACTGGAGAAATGCCTGGGGTTAAACAAGAGGAAGAACAAGAAGAGTCTTCCTCAGTCCTTCGTCACCGATGGTCTGGACTACATCCTGGGAATATTGGAC
>JAPTMU010000030.1:932500-1010000 GCA_028583405.1 Pogonophryne albipinna
GCTCCACATCTTTCTGTTGTCTAGAGATGGAGCCCAGTAGCTGCGAAGCGATGACTCGTTTTTATGTCCGCTAACGGACATGATTTCTCTGGCCTCCAACCCTGCCTCCGCCAGCCGCTGTATGCAGGTGCTTCTGACATTTTGTAGCTACCGATTTCCAACGAGAGACAATGTATAACAGTGTAACGGCTGTGTGTCGCTAAACGTCGCTATGGAAACCACACGATGTAGGCTCATGGAAGTAGTTTCGGTAGGCTAGTGGCGTGTGTAGGCCACTGGATACTTTGTGATTAGGCACGTTCTATTTGATCGTTGTTTGATCGTGGAATCAAACACGCCTATTGACCAATCAGAGAGCTTGCTCAAACCTATGTGTTATAGAATAAGGATTCAAGCAGACATGTTGTAGAGCTGTAGATGATGTGTTGTGTCTTTATGCATGTCTTGAAACAATCGATACTAATGCACTAAAACTAAGTATTGATTTCTCACAATAACGCCTGGTTTCTGAGCTGGAGTTTCCTCCTCTATAATTGGATGTGAAACTCTAATGCACTAAAACTAAGTCAAGGAGCTCACAATGATACCTGAGCTTTCTCTGTCAGATTTGGAAGTGAAACTCTTTAAGAAGAAACCAATAATTGATCTGTTTCCTGCCTCCTTCAGGCTGAGTGAGCCCAACATGGCGTGGATCAGCGGGCAGCTGGAGGAGCTGTACATGAGCAGCAGCAGGAAGGATATGACCGACATGCTGACGGAGGTCCTGCTGTCCGCCTGCGTCTCCTCCGCTCTGATGCCCGACCGCCTGCTGATGGAGCACGTGCTGCTGATCAGCATCCTGCACCACGCCGTCGGCCTGGAGGTAAACTAGCAGCCTTTAAAGGACACCTATTCTGCAAAATCCTCTTCTCCATGTCTCTTCTACATCAACATGTGTCCCCTCTTCTCCATGTCTCTTCTACATCAACATGTGTCCCCTCTTCTCCATGTCTCTTCTACATCAACATGTGTCCCCTCTTCTTCATGTCTCTTCTACATCAACATGTGTCCCCTCTTCTTCATGTCTCTTCTACATCAACAAGTGTCCCCTCTTCTTCATGTCTCTTCTACATCAACATGTGTCCCCTCTTCTTCATGTCTCTTCTACATCAACATGTGTCCCCTCTTCTTCATGTCTCTTCTACATCAACATGTGTCCCCTCTTCTTCATGTCTCTTCTACATCAACATGTGTCCCCTCTTCTCCATGTCTCTTCTACATCAACATGTGTCCCCTCTTCTCCATGTCTCTTCTACATCAACATGTGTCCCCTCTTCTTCATGTCTCTTCTACATCAACATGTGTCCCCTCTTCTTCATGTCTCTTCTACATCAACAAGTGTCCCCTCTTCTTCATGTCTCTTCTACATCAACATGTGTCCCCTCTTCTTCATGTCTCTTCTACATCAACATGTGTCCCCTCTTCTTCATGTCTCTTCTACATCAACATGTGTCCCCTCTTCTCCATGTCTCTTCTACATCAACATGTGTCCTCTCTTCTTCATGTCTCTTCTACATCAACATGTGTCCCCTCTTCTTCATGTCTCTTCTACATCAACATGTGTCCCCTCTTCTTCATGTCTCTTCTACATCAACATGTGTCCCCTCTTCTCCATGTCTCTTCTACATCAACATGTGTCCCCTCTTCTTCATGTCTCTTCTACATCAACATGTGTCCCCTCTTCTTCATGTCTCTTCTACATCAACATGTGTCCCCTCTTCTTCATGTCTCTTCTACATCAACATGTGTCCCCTCTTCTTCATGTCTCTTCTACATCAACATGTGTCCCCTCTGTGGAAAGAGGCTCTGAAAGTTTCAGGAACAAAGATTCTCTCTCTTTTTGATCCATTTCTATAAAAACCTGTCTGAAAATGAGTTGATCAGATTTTGGCCACTTTATGATGTCATAATGATGTTTTGTCTTGTGTAACCATTAGCCAATCAGCAACCAAGGTAACCCCCCCCCCCCCCCCCCCCCCCCCCCCCCTTATCACCTGAATCTCCTCCTAGAGCTCCATTGAATTCTTTGTAACCAAATGTCTCTCAGAGGGGCGTGGGGAGGGGCTCCTTATTTTCATCTGAAGTAACAGACAGAGAATCAGCACTTTGGAAACAGGGAAACTCTGGTTTCAGACAGAGGGTGAAAAGAGCTGCTGCAGCACAGGCAGAATGAGAAAAATAAAGAGCTTTTTGAACATTAAAGCATGGAGACATGTCCCAGTAGAGACACTAAATGGATTTACACATTTCTTTAAGCTTTCCTCAATTATTTGCAGCAACTAGTTCTTAAGCCGTCATATTGTTTGTTTTCCTATATCTCTCAGATCTGTTGACTGCAGTACATCCCTCAGGTATCAAGTAGCTTGTGTGAGAGGATTGGTAACTAACCACTGACCTGAGAGCTGACATGCCCTCCTGGGTTATTCATTAGACGCCTCAATGGGATTATCTGATTCCTACACTGTTACACGATGCTCTTTAATCAACTAGAAAGTGATATCGTACACCGAGGATTGCCTCATCATGTTCAAAGCCCTAAAACAGGGTAATTAGTCACATTGAATTCAGTCGAGGTGGTCACAACTAGTGTTCCTTTCGTCGACTAAAACTATGACGAAATATGTTCGTCAACGACCTTTTTTTCCATGACTAAAACGAGACGATGACGAGACGCCACCGACGTCAGTAAACAATAACTGTAACGAAATCATCATGCAATATCGTTGACGAAAAGTGACGAGACGAAATATTATCAAAGATAACGTTACATCTGATAGTCAGTTTTTCTCCCAGCGCGGCGGCACATTTGAATAACACCGGGCAGTGGCACAATATGATCTGTCAGGAAGACTCGGAGGTCCCCCCCCCCCCCCCCTGTCAGCGCGAGTGAGTTGCATTGTTTGATCAGAAGGGAAGCAATGTGGCCATATTCCACAGCTGGTAAAACACCACAAACCTGACCAGATGCTCTGCAAAGCTGCCTTCTTAATCATTCAACCTGTCATTCATCAAATAGGGACAAGATATAATCTTATTGGGAAATAAGTTTGACGAAAATGACAAATTATTGGTTTGGTTAGACTAGTTTGACTGAAATGTTCTAATCTGATGACTAAAACAGACTCAACAGTTTTCTTTGACTAAAATAAGACTAAAATGCTCAGACTTTTAGTCGACTAAATCTTGACTGAACAAAAACAGGATGAATGTGACTAAGTATGACTAAGACTAAAAAGGACATTTGATACAGGACTAAGACTAAAACTAAATAAAAAAATAGCTGTCAAAATGAACACTTGTCACAACACACATGTTTGAGATTATATAAGGAAAGGTTTGAAAAGTGTTGACTTATTTTGTAGTTTTCTAATTTTATGAGTTATGAGTTGAACGCTAACTCAATTGCTTGAATCTGGGGATTAAGTAAAGCCACTGCTCACACACCTGATGTCTGTTCCCCCCTTTATTTAACTTTTAGTTGATACCTGATGTTTTGTATTCTTCCCTTCTGATTATTCCCCAGGTCGGAGCTCACTTCCTGGAGACGGTTGTTCGACAGTTTGACCAAGTGTACAAGAACCCTTCGGAAACCAAGGAGTGCGACAACCTGATCTCCATCATCTGCCACCTGTACAACTTCCAGGTGGTTCACTCGGTGCTCGTTTTCGACATCCTCAAACACCTGGTGGGAGACTTCAGGGAGAAGGACATCGAGCTGGTTCTTCTCGTGCTGAGGAACGTCGGCTTCGCTCTGAGGAAAGACGACGCTCTGGCCCTCAAAGAGCTCATCTGTGAGGGACAGAGAAAAGCTGGAGACGTGGGGACAAAGTTCCAGGATCAGACCAGGGTAACAACAACAACACTTTGTACTTTAAAGAGGCCCTATGCTGCTTTTTGGGGGGATATGATTGACAGTTCCGAGATGAGTATGTCAATTAAAGCGTTTATCCATTGTGTGATGAGGTTTTTTAGCAAGCCACTTACTAGAGAAGACAATCTAGCTTATCTCATAAGTTGATATGCATGTATTGATTTTTGCCCGATAGGTGCGCTTCATGCTGGAGACCATGCTCGCTCTGAAGAACAACGACATGAGGAAAATCCCCGGATACGATCCTGAACCCATGGAGAAACTGAGGAAGCTGCAAAGGACTCTGGTCGGTCATTTAGTATTTAATAATTACAACATCACTATATCTAAATGTAACATATCCTCATTTCACTACATTAGTAAAAACTCCTCGCATTTCCTGCTACTTTGCGCTTCTACTCGGCCGATATTGTACTTTCTACTCCCCTTCATTTAATCGGACATCCCATTTACTTTGCATATTCAGATTATTAGCTCATACAAAATAAAAACCACTTGTGAATAAACATTGAAATATAATTATAGGTTAAGATATCAGTCGCAGGAGTAGATGTGAGTACTTCTCCTGCAGCGTCTATGATACTAAACATGGCTTTTGTGTTTTCAATGTTACTGTCATACTAGCTTCTGACCACCAGGGGGAGCCAGAGCACCACTTTTACACACCCAAGTCTAACATTTTACATTTAAAAAAAAATATATAGGATTCACAAAAACGATGAAACAAAGTCACAACAAATAAAATAAAATAAATATATAAACATACATACATGCCCAGAAAACAAGAAATTAACAAAATAATACATAAAGTCATCCCCATGGAGCTCAGCCATCATTCCTTGGCCTAGGAAGAACTGTCAGAAATATGTTGGATGTTCTAGGCCCGACATATTGGAGGAAATCAAACCATCTCTGATCCTAAATATCTTGGTTTGTTCTTGTTCCTCCAGGTGCAGCGCCGAGCAGGAGGCAGTGACATGAAGCTGAGGGTCTCTCTGGATAATCTCCTGGCAGCAGATCAGATCGGGCGATGGTGGATCGTCGGGTCCTCGTGGAGCGGAGCGCCGATGATCGGAGAGCAAAACGCCCCCAAAGAGAGTGAAGGAAAGGTACAGGAAGCACACGACACACATCCAAACAAGACCAATTCAAGGAGAACGTTGCTAATTAAACGCTAATCCAAAAAACCCACAGAGAAAACTTTACGTGACATTTCCACTAAATCTTGAATTGCAGTTTTTCACACCAGTTCTTTTTAAAGGTCCCGTGTCACGACCATTTCTACTGATCATAGTTCCATTGTTGAGGTCTACTAGAATAGATTTACATTGTTCAATGTTCCAAACTCACATTGGTTTCTCATCCAGCATCTCTGTAAAGTGTGTGTATTCACTCTCTGTCCTACACGGCTTGTTGGAGCTCCTGCCCCCCCCCCGCCCCGTGAGCCCAGTGGCCGTCTGCGAGACAGCGAAACCCAGCCCGAACACACACACACACACACACACACACACACACACACCCGCAGTCTGTCTGGGAGTTTGTGTGTGTGCCCAGGCTGAGTTCCGCGGTGTCTCGCCGACCCCACACCAGTGAGCCAGCTCACAGTGTCGCGCTCCTCGCAGCAGCGAGACTCGCAACGTCCCGCCGTGTGTGTGTGTGTGTGTGTGTGTGTGTGTGTGTGTGTGTGTGTGTGTGTGTGTGTGTGTGTGTGTGTGTGTGTGTGTGTGTGTGTGTGTGTGTGTGTGTGTGTGTGTGTGTGTGTGTGTGTGTGTGTGTGTGTGTGTGTGTGTGTGTGTGTGTGTGTGTGTGTGTGTGTGTGTGTGTGTGTGTGTGTGTGTGTGTGTGTGTGTGTGTGTGTGTGTGTGTGTGTGTGTGTGTGTGTGTGTGTGTGTGTGTGTGTGTGTGTGTGTGTGTGTGTGTCCGCGGATTGGTCCAAACGTAACGGCTCCGCGGACGTAACGTCCTTTCCTGTGTTAGTGTTACTCCCTACAGGGTGTACTTTGAGGGTTTGTGTACATGCAGAAAAAGCTTCATAACACACAAGGGGACGGGTGATAACCAGAAAAGCATGACATGGGACCTTTAAGAGAGTCTTGATGAGAGGGTTGATTATTCTGTCACATTATGAGTCTCTTTACACACAGGGACACATAATTATAAGATAAGAAGTACTTTATTCATCCCAATTTGTGACATTTTTGCGTATATTATTATTATTGTATGTAAAAGACACGGTTTATTTGGTTAATTAGTTTTATGTCCTATATATACTCATGTTGCTTTATTGGAGACGTTTTTCATTGCCATAACTACACTGTAGCTACCGTGCACAGGACAATAAAGCCTTGCATTTGATTGACCTTTTTTAAGTGTCTTTGTTCCTGTTTCAGTTCAGCGCTAAAGTCTTGGACCTGGCGAGGAAACAGAGGATGAACACTGAAGTCAGGAGGAACATCTTCTGTGTGGTGATGACCAGCGAGGACTTCATGGATGCTTTTGAGAAACTCATCAGGTCTGCCATCACTTCACTGTGTTTGAACTGGAGATATAAACCTACCAGGGTTCATTTTGGCAGCTATTTCAGATTTAGTCTTTAGATGGCAGGGTGTCCGCGGGGTCTTAAAAAGTATTAAAGGACATTTTCCAAGCTATTAAGAAGGTCCACAGCAACGACAACATGAAACACCCTTTAATCTACTGAAGCAACATGTCGGGAAACCCCCTCAAGGTGGCCCCATGCATAGCGTGCCATAAAATGCTGCTTCCTATTTTAAGTTTCGTTGCCTTGCTCCGCTCTGTGGGGGGGGGGGGGGGTTATCTGCTGGTGGACTACCTGAGAGATATACAGCAGGAGAACACGCCGTCCACCACGGAGAATAAACAGAAGGGCAACCATGACAACCATGCTCCGAGGTCTTCTTCGCTGCTTTTGGTGTATTTGGTGGCGGCAGCAGCGCCATTTACAGGCCTGGCATATGTACTACAGCGTTTCCAGCATTTCCAGCGGTCTAGTGAGAACGGACACGTTAATGAATCGAATGCGTGTGAACGGAAGACTTTTTTGCGTTTGCGTTTTACTGTATGCGTCCTCGTGGGGCCGGGGTCTAAGCCAAACTATATCCGGTCACAGAGATCTGCTATTTTAAAGTAAGGTCAACACATCGACCCTAAATATAGTCTATATTAAGAACGAGAAAAGTCTTAACATATATTATCGTTTTTTGTAAACATATGACAAATGTGTGAGGGTGATGACGTCAGAGCATCGTCCTATGTGCCGGGCTTAGCCCCGGACAGCCCCAGCCCAATTTAACCCCTGGGTATTTGTGAGGGAGCTCCTATATGGCATTACCCCGCTGAAGCTCACCAAAGTTTAATATATTTCATAGTTCAAAGTTTTGTCAATTGTTTTGTTTATTGGTCAAATACTGGTTTCTAATGGTTTCTGAGGAGTTTTACTGGAATGAAAGAGCACAGAGTACAGAAGCAACAAAGCAGCATACTGCATTAAACCTGACCTTCACAGAGAGGTTGAAGTTCATGTGGAGAGGAGGCTTCAGTAGTCTGTCTGCACTCTGTTTAGTTCTGCTATCTTACAATCAATATAGTCAATGTGAGGTAAAGTGTGTCGCCAATGTAACCGGTTAGAACTCAAAGTTGCGATGAGGTCTTAAAATGTATGGAAAGGGTCTTAAAAAAGGTCTTAAAAGGTATTAAATTTGACTTCAGGATTCCTGCATATACCCTGGATGGAAATGGTTATTTGTATTAGTTACATTTTAGTCCTTTTTATCCAACTCAAAACGTTTTAGTCGATGAAAAATCATTACATTTTAGTCTAAATGTTTTCTCTCTTTAAACTAATTCATTTGGGCAAATACAGGTATCTGAAATTGGAATCAAGGTGACAGTATCAAGTGTCTTTACTTGTGTAGTGACGTGTGCAGAATCCCAGCTAATTCAACCAATAACAGGGATGCATTTTGACGGACAATTGGGGGGAAATATCCTGCATTTTGAATGTCCGATAGTCCACCATTAACACCTTAGTCCCGTCTCGTCTCATCATAATTTTTATCATCAAAAATCTATTTTTAGCTCGTCCTCGTCTTAGTCGTGTAAAAAAGGTCGTTGACGAACATTTTTCGTCATAGTTTTCGTTGACGAAATGAACACTGTACATATGAGATGCTTGTTTTAAAGTCTGTCTGTCTGCTGTGTGTTAGGATGGGTCTGAAGGACAAGCAGGAGAGAGAGATCGTTAACGTGCTGATGGACTGCTGTCTGCAGGAGAAAACATTCAACGGTTATTACGCCGTGCTGGGAGAGAAATTCTGCTCTCATGACCGACGATTCCAGGTAAGAGTAAAAAGTAAAGAAGTATGGGCTTTGAAGTGTACTTCAGTAAAAAGTCCCCATAACTAGCAGCTGTTTTAAAGAGTACCTGACCTCCCTTTATATTAATAGAACAATAATGTCATTGTTAGCTAATGAATGTTTCCATGCTGAACAACGGCAACATGACAACGTTTCCATTGGTCCCTCTTCTTTAGAGAAGACCAGGAAATGATGGATACACGGATCGTGTTCAAATCAATAGGCACGCAATGACTCTAAAGAATAATGATCACGCCACCAAACACACATTCAGACTAAAGGAACCAGCTGTTTGGGAAATGAGAGAAGTAGAAAGTACAGGTATTTGGGTTCAACATGTAAGAAGTAGAAAGTACAGGTATTTGAGTTCAACATGTAAGAAGTAGAAAGTACAGGTATTTGGGTTCAACATGTAAGAAGTAGAAAGTACAGGTATTTGGGTTCAACATGTAAGAAGTAGAAAGTACAGGTATTTGAGTTCAACATGTAAGAAGTAGAAAGTACAGGTATTTGAGTTCAACATGTGAGAAGTAGAAAGTACAGGTATTTGTGTTCAACATGTAAGAAGTAGAAAGTACAGGTATTTGGGTTCAACATGTAAGAAGTAGAAAGTACAGGTATTTGGGTTCAACATGTAAGAAGTAGAAAGTACAGGTATTTGTGTTCAACATGTAAGAAGTAGAAAGTACAGGTATTTGAGTTCAACATGTAAGAAGTAGAAAGTACAGGTATTTGAGTTCAACATGTAAGAAGTAGAAAGTACAGGTATTTGTGTTCAACATGTAAGAAGTAGAAAGTACAGGTATTTGGGTTCAACATGAGAGAAGTAGAAAGTACAGGTATTTGTGTTCAACATGTAAGAAGTAGAAAGTACAGGTATTTGAGTTCAACATGTAAGAAGTAGAAAGTACAGGTATTTGAGTTCAACATGTAAGAAGTAGAAAGTACAGGTATTTGGGTTCAACATGTAAGAAGTAGAAAGTACAGGTATTTGTGTTCAACATGTAAGAAGTAGAAAGTACAGGTATTTGAGTTCAACATGTAAGAAGTAGAAAGTACAGGTATTTGGGTTCAACATGTAAGAAGTAGAAAGTACAGGTATTTGAGTTCAACATGTAAGAAGTAGAAAGTACAGGTATTTGTGTTCAACATGTAAGAAGTAGAAAGTACAGGTATTTGAGTTCAACATGTAAGAAGTAGAAAGTACAGGTATTTGAGTTCAACATGTAAGAAGTAGAAAGTACAGGTATTTGAGTTCAACATGTAAGAAGTAGAAAGTACAGGTATTTGAGTTCAACATGTAAGAAGTAGAAAGTACAGGTATTTGGGTTCAACATGTAAGAAGTAGAAAGTACAGGTATTTGTGTTCAACATGTAAGAAGTAGAAAGTTCAGGTATTTGGGTTCAACATGTAAGAAGTAGAAAGTACAGGTATTTGGGTTCAACATGTAAGAAGTAGAAAGTACAGGTATTTGAGTTCAACATGTAAGAAGTAGAAAGTACAGGTATTTGAGTTCAACATGTAAGAAGTAGAAAGTACAGGTATTTGTGTTCAACATGTAAGAAGTAGAAAGTACAGGTATTTGAGTTCAACATGTAAGAAGTAGAAAGTACAGGTATTTGAGTTCAACATGTAAGAAGTAGAAAGTACAGGTATTTGGGTTCAACATGTGAGAAGTAGAAAGTACAGGTATTTGAGTTCAACATGTAAGAAGTAGAAAGTACAGGTATTTGAGTTCAACATGTAAGAAGTAGAAAGTACAGGTATTTGTGTTCAACATGTAAGAAGTAGAAAGTACAGGTATTTGAGTTCAACATGTAAGAAGTAGAAAGTACAGGTATTTGAGTTCAACATGTAAGAAGTAGAAAGTACAGGTATTTGGGTTCAACATGTGAGAAGTAGAAAGTACAGGTATTTGGGTTCAACATGTAAGAAGTAGAAAGTACAGGTATTTGAGTTCAACATGTAAGAAGTAGAAAGTACAGGTATTTGAGTTCAACATGTAAGAAGTAGAAAGTACAGGTATTTGGGTTCAACATGTAAGAAGTAGAAAGTACAGGTATTTGGGTTCAACATGTAAGAAGTAGAAAGTACAGGTATTTGGGTTCAACATGTGAGAAGTAGAAAGTACAGGTATTTTGGGTTCAACATGTAAGAAGTAGAAAGTACAGGTATTTGGGTTCAACATGTAAGAAGTAGAAAGTACAGGTATTTGGGTTCAACATGTAAGAAGTAGAAAGTACAGGTATTTGGGTTCAACATGTAAGAAGTAGAAAGTACAGGTATTTGGGTTCAACATGTAAGAAGTAGAAAGTACAGGTATTTGGGTTCAACATGTAAGAAGTAGAAAGTACAGGTATTTGTGTTCAACATGTGAGAAGTAGAAAGTACAGGTATTTGGGTTCAACATGTAAGAAGTAGAAAGTACAGGTATTTGGGTTCAACATGTAAGAAGTAGAAAGTACAGGTATTTGGGTTCAACATGTGAGAAGTAGAAAGTACAGGTATTTGGGTTCAACATGTAAGAAGTAGAAAGTACAGGTATTTGTGTTCAACATGTAAGAAGTAGAAAGTACAGGTATTTGTGTTCAACATGTAAGAAGTAGAAAGTACAGGTATTTGGGTTCAACATGTAAGAAGTAGAAAGTACAGGTATTTGGGTTCAACATGTAAGAAGTAGAAAGTACAGGTATTTGGGTTCAACATGTAAGAAGTAGAAAGTACAGGTATTTGTGTTCAACATGTGAGAAGTAGAAAGTACAGGTATTTGGGTTCAACATGTAAGAAGTAGAAAGTACAGGTATTTGGGTTCAACATGTAAGAAGTAGAAAGTACAGGTATTTGGGTTCAACATGTGAGAAGTAGAAAGTACAGGTATTTGGGTTCAACATGTAAGAAGTAG
This sequence comes from Pogonophryne albipinna, assembly GCA_028583405.1. Lineage (NCBI taxonomy): Eukaryota > Metazoa > Chordata > Actinopteri > Perciformes > Artedidraconidae > Pogonophryne > Pogonophryne albipinna. Next base: position 943,691 of record JAPTMU010000030.1, read on the forward strand.
AAAGTACAGGTATTTGTGTTCAACATGTAAGAAGTAGAAAGTACAGGTATTTGTGTTCAACATGTAAGAAGTAGAAAGTACAGGTATTTGGGTTCAACATGTAAGAAGTAGAAAGTACAGGTATTTGGGTTCAACATGTAAGAAGTAAAAGTCGTCAGAAAAATAAGTAGTGGAGTAAAGTACTGATACCAGAAACATGTACTTAAGTACAGCAACAAAGTATTTGTACTTCCCACCTCTGGTGACCACCCACTCTGTTAAACTGTGTGTGACCCTCTGTGCTCCTTCACTTCACCTCCTCTTATTATTTGACTCTAACTGAGACTTCAAACAATGGAGGGAGGAAGAGAAAACCTTCCCTACTTTGCAGCTAAACCAGGTTCATATCCGAGACTGATGAGCATTGTCTTCATCAAAGAGCTGCTGGGAACGTTTGTTTTTCACATGTAAGCTGGGTCTGGAGGAGAGGGTCACTAACTGCTAATGTTCCCCTCAGGTCACTATGTTTCAAGCTTCAAGGCTGTATGGTCATTTGCTCAGCAGCTACAGTGTAGTTTTTGGTATGAAGTCCCAGGCTCCTCCAACAGTGAAACATGAATATATATATATATATATATATATATATATATATATATATATATATATATATATATATATATATATATATATATAGGACATGGAACAAATAAAACAGATAAAGGCAAGTTTATTTAAATAGCACTTTTCAAATCAAATCAAATCGAGTTTTATTTATACAGCACATTTCTAAACGATGTTTGGTGGAGCCAAAGTGCTGAACATATAATAAAAACAGCCTACAGTAGAGACACTTTACAGCAAATACAACAACACAGATTGTTCAGAATATCAGTATGAGAAAAACGACACCCTCTATCCTTAGACCCTCTGTCCTTAGACCCTCTGTCCTCAGACCCTCTGTCCTCAGACCCTCTGTCCTCAGACCCTCTGTCCTTAGACCCTCTGTCCTTAGACCCTCTGTCCTTAGACCCTCTGTCCTCAGACCCTCTGTCCTCAGACCCTCTATCCTCAGACCCTCTATCCTTAGACCCTCTGTCCTTAGACCCTCTGTCCTTAGACCCTCTGTCCTCAGACCCTCTGTCCTCAGACCCTCTGTCCTCAGACCCTCTGTCCTTAGACCCTCTGTCCTTAGACCCTCTGTCCTCAGACCCTCTGTCCTTAGACCCTCTGTCCTCAGACCCTCTGTCCTTAGATCCTCTGTCCTTAGACCCTCTGTCCTTTTCAACACAAGACAATTCAAAGTGCTTTACAAAAATGAAAGTCCTTAAAGGCTCCATGTCATGGCCATTTCTCTCCTGATCATAGTTCCATTGTTGAGGTCTACTGGAATAGATTCACATTGTTCAATGTTCCAAACTCACATTGGTTTCTCACAGCATCTCTGTATAGTCTGTGTATTCACTCTCTGTCCTGCACGGCTTGTTGGAGCTCCTGCCCCCCCCCCCCCCCAGCCCGAACACACACACACACACACCCGCAGCCTGGCTGGGAGTTTGTGTGTGTGCCCAGGCTGAGTTCCGCGGTGCCGACCCCACACCATGCTATGTTGGATTGTTTATTTCTTCTCTTTTAATGTCTCTAATGTAAAATGCTGCTGCGACGCAAACATTTCCCAAATTGTGATCAATAAAGTAGTTCTTATAGTATCTCATTCTCCAAGATGACGTTCCACTGTAACTTTTATTCATGTTCCTTTTTGTTATTCATGTTTTTATTATCTTTGAGTGTTTTTAAATGCCATGTCTTTCATGTTTGTAAAGCACTTTGAATAGCCTTGTGTTGAAAGCTTCCCCTCGTTCTTTTATATACTGTCCTATATGTCTAACATCTATCCATCTCTCAACTGTATTCCCTTTACTCTCCTAGATGACGTTCCAGTTCAGCCTGTGGGATAAGTTCAGAGATCTGTCCAGTCTTCCCAGCAGCACTTTCTCCAACCTGGTGCAGCTGGTCTCTCACTTCCTGCAGAAAAAGTGCCTCTCGCTCTCCATTCTCAAAGTAAGGGACACGTCCTGTGTACATTTTATATATTTGTTGTGCATGTGTAAATGAACTAAACCTGTGTGTTTCGAGATGTCAACCATGGAGGTTTTCTTGTTAGGGTGTTACCCAAAAGAACACAACATACGGAAGAGAGAACACGCATGATAGCACTTTTTAATGGAGAAATGTTACAGGGGGTCCGCGGGGTCTTAAAAAGTATTAAAAGTTGATAAATCAATTTAGTGAAAATTAAGGCTATTAAAAATATTAAACAGCATTTTCCAAGGTATTACATTTTGTAGCTTGTTTCCAATAAGTATATGAATGGTCCAAAGAGGTTGTATTCTACAGTCTGCCTGAATGTAATCATTGCGTAGGTGTGTAGTGTGATTCTGTGTAGTTTATTGATGGCATCCCGTTGGGTTTGACGTCATCTGAACAGGACATTGCGCGCTCACTGCTTGATAGCACGCGAAGCTCCGTTTACGCCGGTTGCTAAGCAACATGGTTATGGGGAAATGCAAGTCTGCGTCCAAATGGTTGGAAGATCAGGAGGAAGGACAATCAATACTGAATATAGTCAATGTGAGGTGAAGTGTGTCGCCAAGGTAACCGGTTAGAACTCCAAGTGGCGATGAGGTCTAAAAATGTATGGAAAGGGTCTTAAAAAAGGTCTTAAAGGATCTTAAAAAAGGTCTTAAAGGGTCTTACATTTGACTTCAGGATTCCTGCATATACCCTGTGTAAATATATTTAACATGTTCATACAAATGCACAACTTTTTACTGTGATATCTTGTTTCAATAGTTACTTTACTTTGTCACTTGTATTATTATGTATTTATTTTATAGACCCGAGTTAACAGTCCAAGTGTTGGTAAATGGCTAAACGAACAGTCTGCATGTGTCTCATTAATAATAATAATAATAATAGATTTATTTTGTAAGCACTTTTACAGGTGCTCAAAGTTGCTTTACAGAGATGAAGAAAAGAACAACAAATAAATAAAGTCACATTTTAAAATCAAGCAATACAACAACAATCACACATTAAAAGCCAGATTGAAGAGGTGAGTTTTTTTTAAGGTCATAGAACATTTTAAAGGTCTCCTATCATGCAAAATGCACTTTGTGATGTCTTCTCTCCATCAACATGTGTCCCCGGTGTTTCAGGGAACTCACGCAGCGTCAGAAAATAAAACCCTCTCTCTTTTCCTCCGTACCCAAATCTCTAAAAACGGGGAACAACGGAGCTGATCCAGTTTTGCGTCCGATATCTGAAATGTGGACCCACGGCCCAATAAGAAACGTTGCTATCAGAAACAATGCCCGACTGTTTTGGACGTAATATGGTCTGTGTTTACATTAGCATCGCTAACACTCAGAGCTAACCTGTACTGGAGAGCATGTGTGTGAAGAAGCAGGAAGTAAAAAGGAACTCACCTTGTGGTATAACCGGCAAGAGAGAAAGCCTTTGAGCTCCAGACTGTTTCAGATCCTTGATAATCCATGATATGGCGTTTCATCACGGCAGCATTTAGTTTAGTTTTAGAAACAGGAAGTGAAATAGAGGGATATGAGGCATGGCTAGAACGGGTGATCTGTTTGGTATTTGGAGCAAAACACTTTATAGACATGATTTTTATATCTCTGAAACCTGTGCTATTGCCTAAAAACAGCATGATAGGGGACCTTTAAAGGAAAACAAGAACTATTAAAAAAAGTATGGGCCCTTTCCTTAACTATCTGGAACATGCAGATCTGGAGAGGGTCATCAAACTGGAAATGTTCTTCATTCTGTTATGTCTTGTGGATGTTTGTGTACCGTCTTATATATCGTCTTATATACCGTCTGATATACCGTCTGATATATCGTCTGATATATCGTCTGATATACCGTCTTATATACCGTCTGATATACCGTCTTATATACCGTCTGATATATCGTCTTATATACCGTCTTATATACCGTCTGATATATCGTCTTATATACCGTCTGATATATCGTCTGATATACCGTCTGATATATCGTCTGATATACCGTCTTATATACCGTCTGATATACCGTCTTATATACCGTCTTATATACCGTCTGATATATCGTCTTATATACCGTCTGATATATCGTCTTATATACCGTCTGATATATCGTCTGATATACCGTCTGATATACCGTCTTATATACCGTCTGATATATCGTCTGATATACCGTCTTATATACCGTCTGATATACCGTCTTATATACCGTCTGATATATCGTCTTATATACCGTCTGATATACCGTCTGATATATCGTCTTATATACCGTCTGATATATCGTCTGATATATGCTAAATCAATAAAGAAACGGTGTGTTTGTGTGCAGGTGATAGAGTTTGGGGAGCTGGATAAAGCCACGGTGCGATTCCTGCGTCAGCTGCTCACCAAACTGCTGAAAGAAATGGAGCCTGAGGAGCTAGTCAGCGTATTTGGAAGGTGAGTTTCAGCGTGCAGCACTTAGTTATTACGATTTAAGTGTAATGAATACAGCTTTGAGTCGGTGGCTGTGCTCAGTTGCAGCTTGGATTTGAGATTAATGCAACAAACTGCTAATATGATGCCGTTTGAATGATTACCATGTTCAACATCTTATTCCAGCTTTAGAGCATGCTTAAAGCGGGAATAAGATGCATGCACTTGCTTCTCGTAGGTTAGGAGATGTAAGAAAATGCTAAATAAGTGGCACTGAAAAAGGAGACGTGTCTTTGGACCTTGCTAGCACCTCTTGGGCAATGCTAGTTGAGATTTGAGCATGCTAACATGTTTGCAAAGACTAAGCAAACATAATGAGGTCAAACAAGTGTGATGTTTACAACGTTCAATATTTACCGTTTTAGCATGCTATTTATTTGGTAATTACCGATAAAGAAAGCTTCACTTCTTGTAGGTTTTGAGATGTAAGCATGAAAGTCATTGCTAAAAAAGTTGCACTGAAAAAGAACACTCCTACTTGCTAACACCTCTCGGGTAAAGACTAAGCTAACATGATGATATTTGGAAGGTAAACTAAGTTTCAATTTACACACGGCATCTATTGCACGTCTGTCCGTCCTGGGAGAGGGATCCCTCCTCTGTTGCTCTCCCTGAGGTTTCTCCCATGTTCCCCTTAAACTGGGGGGTTTCTCTGGAAGTGTTTCCTTGTACGATGTGAGGGTCTAAGGACAGAGGGTCTAAGGACAGAGGGTCTGAGGACAGAGGGTCTGAGGACAGAGGGTCTGAGGACAGAGGGTCTGAGGACAGAGGGTCTAAGGACAGAGGGTCTGAGGACAGAGGGTCTGAGGACAGAGGGTCTGAGGACAGAGGGTCTAAGGACAGAGGGTCTAAGGACAGAAGGTCTAAGGACAGAGGGTCTGAGGACAGAGGGTCTAAGGACAGAGGGTCTAAGGACAGAAGGTCTAAGGACAGAGGGTCTGAGGACAGAGGGTCTAAGGACAGAGGGTCTAAGGACAGAGGGTGTCGTAGTGTCATACTGATACTCTGTACAAACTGTGAAGTCCACTGAGACAAATGTAACATTTGTGATATTGGGCTATAAATAAACATTGATTGATGATTGACTAAGTTCAGTTTCTTCATTTAGCTTTTTAGCATGCTTAAAAGCTTCAATGCAGCAAATGATACAGTGCTTAGCTACAGCTAATATAATGATGTTAAACAATTACAATGTACACAATGTCCATCATCCAATGATAGCATTTAAGTATGCTAGCATTTGGTAATTAACGATAAACAAAGCTAGCTGAGACCGAGCAATGCCTGTCATATGTGTGTGCAGGTGTTGTTATAAAAGTATTGGACAGGTTTAGCTTGATATCGGCGCTAAATGAACGGGACTACCAGAGAGTCATCCTCTGGACTAGATCTTGGAGAGACCCTAATTGTCTATTCATGCAGCACGACTTACCTGTTGACCTCCATTAACCCCCGGGTGTTAAAACCACTGCTTCCCACCCTGAGAACATCTGACTTCAATGTGTCTCATTGTCTCCCGTCCTCCAGGATCTCAGGAATTCCTAAACTAGGAATGCTGCGGGAGGGCTTGAAGCTTTTTATCAGCCACTTCCTGCTGAAGAGCATCAGGAACCAAGGAGCAGCTGAGCAAGCAGAGGAGCTGACGGAGAGAGCCAAGGTCGCATCTAGGGCCATGGAGGCCAAGGAGGTCAAGCTCAAACTGTAACACACACACATCCTCACACACACACACACACACACACACACACACACGAAACTCCAGGAGCACGACTGTGTGTCGTTTCTAGTAGTTAGTCTAGTTACACTCTTACTCAAAACAAAAACTATTACACATACACTCACACACACACACACACACACACACACACACATGTTCACACACACACGCTCACACACACGCTCACACACACACACGCTCACACACACTCACACACACACACACTCACACACACACATCCTCACTCACACACACACACACGCTCACACTCACACACACACACACACTCACACTCACACACTCACACACACCAGAAACTCCAGGAGCACGACTGTGGAACAGAAGAAGGACTTGTGTCATTTCCTTGTAGTTAGAGTCTAGTTACTCATACTCAAAATAAAAACTATGGTATATTACATACACACACATCCTCACACACATCCTCACACACACACACACACACACACACGAAGGACTTGTGTGTCGTTTCCTTGTACATAATTCTAACCATTAATGAAAAAGTGGGCTTTAGAGACGCAGCAGTCCTCACCCATTTGATTTGAACGTGTTGCCTCTTGATTCAGATTTATTATCCTGCAATAAATGGCTGTTTATGACAATTTGAAAGCTGTTTCACCCCAAACTCATTGTACGTAATGGTGCTTGTATATATGGAGTGAAAGCTTCAATAAATATCAAACATATTCCCTAAAGCGTTGCTGATTTTTGTGGAAAGAAAGGAACTAATTACCGTTTTTCTCCCGCCCTCATGGAGGCAGTAGGAGTACATATTAGTCTAGTTACGCTGTTACTCAACATAAAACCTACTTTACTGAAGACTTCCTTTTAACACAACCGCCTGGTGCAGATGTTATTAGACTGATAAGCCCGTGGTGTTGTAGTTTATTCAGGGTTTACCCTCCCTGCTGATCAGTATCTTCCGGCATGGTTAGCATAGCAGAGCCGCTCTGTTACATTTGATACTTGCTCCTATTAATTAGCTCCATCGGTGCGGCATGGATCAATCCGAGGCTGGAGGTCAAGCATCGGACACCAAGGTCAACCAGAGGAAATGTCCCAGAAAAATGAACCGCATGTAACACAAGGTTTTTGGGAAGTTATCCACTTTTTGCATTGGGTTTTATTGAGAAATGATGCAGAATATATTTTATATTTTGTAAAGAATAACCACTTTTCTCTTAGGGAATTTAGTGAGACATTATGGAGACTGTTCGTGAAATCTTGAGAATTAGTCCGTTAAAAGTTGGAGGATTCGTAGAGAACATCCACTTTTTCTCCGAGGGTTTTATCAAGAAATTGTGGAGACTACTGGGTTTAAAACCAGAGACTAAGTCTGTTAAAAGGTGGAGATACTGGGTGGATAAGGACTCAGCTTTTCCACCTGAGGTCAGACATGGGACACCAAGGTCAACCTGAGGAAATGTCCCCAAAGCCCCCTCATGTGAAAGGTAAATGTGTAACACAAGGTTTTTGTAAAGACTATCCACTGTTCTCCTGTTTTGTTGAAAATATGAATATTAGGTGAAAAATGGAGAATAATTCCGTTAACAGTTGGAGGATTCGTAGAGAATTTCCACTTTTTCTCCGAGGGTTTTATCAAGAAATTGTGGAGACTACTGCGTTTAAAACCAGAGAATGAGTCCGTTAAAAGGTGGAGATACTGGGTCGATAAGGACTCTGAGGTCAGACATGGGACACCAAGGTCAACCTGAGGAAATGTCCCCAAAGCACCAACATGTTGAAGGTGAATGAGACTTTTTGCCTGGTGTTTTATTAAGAAATGACGGAGACCATTGAGTTGAAAACAGGAGAATAAGTCGGTTAAAAGGTGGAGATTCTGGGATCAATGGTCTCACTGTGTCATTGTTTTACCTGCAGCTCTGTTTGTGGTTGACCCTCAGCTGAACTCTGCTAAAGCAAACATCTGAAGATAACCCGACAGATTGCTCAGTAATCCTGTTACAAACGGCTCATAATCGCTCAGCCCCCCCGGCTACAGTTCAACACTAATGACGGCGGGAAGAACAGAGGAACGTAATACAGACTGCTTTCTGTAAAGATGCACTAACCTGTGTTTGAGGTATTCAACTGGCCTTAAAAGCTCCGTCACATTGTCAGACGGTGCCTAAAAATAGTGACAGGTCATTAGATAGCACTGAATAAATAACGCTGTGTGTAGGTAGGAAAATGAGGCTGGTGGGATGTTTTGTTTGCTTTTGATGAACTAAATTCACCTCCAGTTCCTTTTTTTGATGCATTTTTTGAAATAAATGCCTTTTTGATATTTAAAAACATAACAAAATGTAAGTCCAAAGTCCACATTAAGGTGTATATTTGGATAAACAGTGGTGCATGTACTGTAGTTAAGTACAATTTAGAGATATTCGTACTTAAGTAATTCCATATTATGCCACGTTATACTTTTACTCCACAACATGAGTTACTTTTGCAGGTTTTTATTGATCAAGTTAAATCAACTAATACATATAATGTACTGGATGGAAATACCTGACCTTTACAGGCTGCAGAATAAAAAGGATAGTCACCTGAATGCATCACTGATTTCAAACCAGTGATGTAACATATTGGATATTCATTTCAGAATTCAAATATATTTGGCTGCTAAAACTGTTGTACTTGTACTGAATGATATACGGTGGTGAAGCTTGTAGCTTGAAACACAGTGTTTACTAAAAAGCACTGCAAAAATGAAATAGTGAAAATATAGAGCTTAAAACCAGGAGACATTCAAAAGTGACGCTAGTTTGTGAATGTCTTCTAAAAGCTGGGCACTTTTCGTGAAGTTGGTGAAGATGTTTTGGCACATTTGTGTTTTTATATTTGCATCGTTTCTGAAGCTGCAGTTAGTTTCTCCTGATGGAAGTGTGTTATAATGCGTTTGCACCTGTAGGCCACCGTACATATAAGATCTGAGTACTTCTTCCTCCACTCACAAAACCTTTAGGCTTTTGGGTTATAAGATAGTGTTGTAGACCAAGGCCCTTAAAAAGTGGTCTCAAGACCGAAGACTGGTCTCAACACATATAGAATATTATCTAAATCTGCTCGTATAAATAAAACAACTTAAATGTGTTTGTATCCAGGCTTAACACAATATATATACAAACATATTTATTTGTACTTAAACCGATATATTCCTGCACTTTAACTTGATCTGCATATTGAAGTATGAATGCTTGTTGTCTTCTCCTGAATGTTGTACGGTACGTCTCTAGTTTGTTTTTTTGTATTGTTGATGGCACCTTAAAACAAAGGAGTAGCTCCACTCATCTCATTCTACCTGTATAATGACAATAAAGGATTCTATTCTATTCTAAATTAAGTTTTAGAGTGGTTCCTGTGCCGCAGAGTTTCCCCCTGGCCGACTCACAGCTTTATTAACGCCAGCAGCCATTGCTATAGTGGTGTGAAATGTTTCCTCTCAGTCCGCTGTTTGCTCTCTCTGACCGTTTGCACAGATCCGACAGCCTATTAACAGAGATTCCCATGACCCGACCTGTCAGAGCGAGGCGGAAAACACGAGCCTCTGTGTGCCTCCGCGCTGCAGCACACCGTAAATCAAAGGGACTACTTTCTCTTAAAAAAATAAAAAAATCTTGCGCTGAAATTGATTTTTGACTGAGTTTTTATATAAAAACATTTTATTTCACATTGTTTCTGCACCATGAGAGACGCTAAACAATAATTTAGCATGCACTGGGATTTATAAATACAGTGTAGAAAAATAAACATAACATTGTTTTTCAGCTACGGAACACCACAAGGAACAAATAAAGACAAATGACTTGTTACTGTATGAGCTGTGAGGTGTTACTGAACCACAGCAGTTTGCATTGAAGCCATGCAACAGTTTACAGTGGAGATGCTCCTGAAATAAACCCGAAATCTGCTGCTTTATGACACAATGATCTTATATTCTTGACCTATTTTTTTCATGACAAACAAATGCTCCAAGGAAGTGATCAGAGGTTGGATTGCATGCATTTTTTTTATAGCGAAACCCCCCCCCCCCCCCACAGTCATTACAAATCTCCACGTTTTTCCCAAGCTTCAAGGCTGCGGACTGATATCACTGGTGTGATTCGCCTCGTCCTCTGAGGAGCAGTCTGACGAGTTGTACAGGAAGGTGTCCCCCTCGTCGTCGTCACTGTCTCTAAAGTCTCTGATTCTTCCGTTTTTTGAGTCCGTCTTGCTCTTATAGTCCGACTTATCCGTTCCCTCAGATTTGTCCTGGCCTCCTTTTCCTCCTTTCTGCTTTTCGGCCTCCTGAGCCGCCTGTTCCTTGGCCTTCTTGCTCCGCTTCCACTTCATACGTCTGTTCTGGAACCAGATTTTAACCTGAGGAGAAGAAATATAATTTAGTTTCAGTCGTTTAAACAAACGAGGCTACCTGTGCGTAAATACGCGTAAATGTCAACATGAGAGTTTCCCGCAAAGAACCAAATAAGACACATTACTTTTACTGTGTGGTATAGGATGGATAAGATGAGATGGACCTTTACTGATCCCCGTGTTAGCAGCAACATAATATATGAAGGTAGAGCTGTAAGGTGTTATTGCTGATAAAATGACAGCAGGAAATATTGAAACCCTTTTGTTTTGTTTTGTGGTTTGTAGAAGGAAGCCACCTGTGCGTAAAGATTGCGTAAAGGTCGACAGTCCAGCTGACATTAACCTCCGCGGTGTTAAAATAATCCTACACTGAAAACATTTATTTACAATAAAGGTATGTAATATGTTAATATGTAATTTAAAAATACATTAAATCAAAGGAAAATAGGCTGCAATAGAAAGACGTAAAGGGACATGTTCCAAAGTATTTTTACGGAACATTTCTTTGTTCAGAACCAGGAAGGCTGTATTTCCATCAAGACAAATAAAAATAATTATAGCTTCTAAATTACTTCCAGAAAATTGAGCTGAAGTGCATTTTTTTTTAAACAGTTTCTAAAAAGGGAGGGCAGTCAGGTGAGATGTTTTAAAATGAGTCAGAGTTGCAGTAAATTACCTGAGTTTCTGTCAGCATGAGGGAGGTCGCCACTTCAAAGCGCTTCGGTCGTGACAGGTACTTATTCAGCTTGAATTGATGCTCCAGCTCCAGCAGCTGCTGACTGGTGAAAGCAGTTCTGGGTCTTCTGCACTTACCAAGCAAGTTATTCTGCGCCTGGGCTGCAAGAAGGAAAGAAAGACATCAATATAATACCTTAAAAGTACTTGTTTGTTCATGCATGTGTGCCGTAAATGCATCTAAGGAAGGAGATGTGCAAAACGAAAAGCCTGCTAATGATGGATAACAGAAATAATCACAGATGTTTTGACTGCGCCTGAGCTGCAAGAAAGATAGAATAACATCAATATAATGCTAAAAAGTACTTCTTTTTTCAAACATTTGTGCCGTAAAATGCATCTAAATGAGGAGATTTAGGAAAAGCCTGCTTATGATTGATAACAAAATAATGAACAGATGTTTTGACTGCGCCTGAGTTGCAAGAAAGACAGAAAAGCATCAATAACATGCCTAAAAAATACTAGTTTTTCATGCATTTGTGCCGTAATATGCATCTAAATGAGGAGATTTATGTGCAAAACGAATATCCTGCTGTTGCGCCTGTTGCAAGAAAGACAGAATAACATCAATATAACCTTTATTTTGCATTCCTGCATTAAAAAAAAGGGGATTTATGTGCAAAACGAATGACTGAAAACGAAGACGTTTTGCAGGGGGATAAATGGACACCTCTCTGTTGTTTTGTGTGATAATCTGATCCTCTGTGTTCCCAGCTAAAGCAACAAAGTCCTCTTCTGAATTTCGGAGCTATTTGCTTCTCTATTTGGAACAAATCTGTTAGAAGGAGCAGAAACAAGCAGGCAGTCTCTGAGAGGGATCGCAGGTCGCTGTGGGTTTCACACTCTGATGACACTTTCCCACTGTCCATTATCTGTCCATTTTAGTTCCTCTCTGAAAAACCATCACTCTGACAGCCTCTGCATTCAGAACAGCATCATTTGTGTGTGGGAAATAATCACCAAATCTAATAAGCAAAATAACAAATAGCAGGTAACAGAAGAGGTCTTAATTGAGTTATTCCTTAGAGGTATTTATTAGGAGGGTATGGCACATTTTTTGACGTTTTTGGGGTGTTATCAGATATTTTTAGATCAGCTTTGGTTTCGTAAATTAACGAAAGATGTATTTATATTATTATTTGATTTAGTTGAGGGTAAAAAAAAGGGCCAGAGCATCCTCTAATAAAACAATCCATCTATCCATTTGAGTTCCTCCGTGACCATCATCATTTATGTTCGGGAAGTAATGCACCATAAATAAAGAAAATCGTATTTTTAAAGCAACAACAGAAATATCTGCCTTTTAAATAAAAACGATAACAGCTGTCTTAGTATCTAATTAGCAAAAATGATGACACTTAAATCAGTCTTTTTGGGTCTAATCACATCGTTTTAGGGGCTAAAAATAAGGCCAGCTGGACATTTTGTGCAGAAATAAGAAATATGTGCCTTTTCCTAAACGATAACTTCAGCTTTTTTAATACCTCATTATTTTTAGAGCTACAACATTGTGACACATGGAGCAGACTAATACCTATTTTTGGATCAGCCTGGGTCGCCCAAACATAACCAGATGTATTTATATTACTATTTGATTTAGTAGGGGTGAAAAAAGTCTTAATATCTCATTATCTTTCGAGCTAAATTGTGACACATAAATCAGTCTTTTTAGATGCATTCACACCGTTTTTAACACATAGACCATTACCTATTTGTGGGTCGACATACATAACCAAAGATGTACTTATATTATTTGATTTAGTGGTGGTGAAAAAACACCAGAACAGAAGCTGTGTTAATATCTAGAGCTATATTCGCTAAATGATGGCACATAAATCTGACTTTTTGGGGTGCAATCACACCGTTTAAGAGTCTACAAAAGGCCTGTACTCATACTCACAGTTAAAGTCGGACATTTTGGGCAGCATCATCCCGGCCGTGGACACGCGCAGCCAGTGGTCCAGCTGGAAGGTGCTCGCGGTCAGTTTAATGGGGTCGCTGTGGTGATGATGGGATGGATAAGAGTAGGACAGGGCGGGGTGTTGGCCTGCTAGAGCCGCAGCAGAGTAGCTGTACATGGGGTGTCCGTACAGAGCCTGGGTGGGGATTCCTCCGGTGCTTTGATGGTGTAATCCGAGCATACTGTGCGGACTGTTCAGGAAACCAGGTTTGGGGATCAATCCGCAGCTTGAAATCCTCGGTGGAGACGGCGTTTCTGTGCGTAAAGAGTCTGCGCGAAAAGACTCGGCGCGTAAAGAGTCCATGGAACCAGACGTGGGGATGGAGAGGGAGGAAGAGGAAGACAGGGAAGTTACCAGAGCCAGAGGAGAAGTCTGCACTTTGGGAGAATCGACTGCCAAAAGCGCGTCGATGCGGAAATTTTTAGATTTCTCCATCTGTGCGTCCTGCTGGAAACTGAGGAGGAGAAGAAGAAGACTGGTGTTTTCCCACCTCTCCAAAGTTATGATGTGGTCCGGAGTGTGAGAGAGCAGCTCCACGTGACACTTAGTGCCTGCAGGAGGGAGGTGATTGGTGCAGCCGTCTGCAGGGGGATGTCCCATCAGCCACCGCGCCGGAAATAATATCGCTATTATTACAGGAAAATGAATTCATTATCACGGGATTTATGGAGTAGAAGAATCAGATCGGAGACCATACAGACAGAATAAAAACAATATTTAGCAAAGTAGCAAGCACACATTCATCAAGAATTAAAATCTAATAATAATGTCTCAATCCAAGTATAAAAAACATTATAAAAAATGAATCGAAACCAGTAGAAAGTAGTGAAAAGCTGCAGGAAGACGGTAGTAAACAGTATATTCTGCACAGTGTTATATTACATTGTTGATACGAGTAGTGCAGTATTTTCATATATTGCATTGACTTGCAACACATTTGTGGTGATTGCTTTAATGTTCATGACTTATTTAGCAGGAGAATAAGTAACACTTGATTTAGCATCGACAGCACACTCTACAGGCTTATAAAAGAGAACAAATGTGTATTTTGTTGATATAAAAATATGCATTATACGTGCAGAGGATTTCCTCGTATTGATTATTATCTAAACCCGGAATTTCCTTGAATTTAAACCACATCTTGGAGCTCAAATAGAAACGTTTTAAACCTGAAAAACGAATATAAATGACTTGTTATTAACAAATAGGGAATATGAAATAAGCTAACCCTTACCACATGAATGTTTACACCTCAATAAAAGCGTAAAGCTCTCAGGCTCGTTTCCCCTTTTTGAATTTAGATGACACATAAGATAAAGAGCCTTTGGTTTGTGCGTAAAAGGACCATCTTGAGCCGGAGAGGCCAACAGGGAAATTGAAGTGAAAGCTCCTTCTGTCGCTGCAGCTCAAGGTGACAGAGACTGGCCTCTTATGGAGCCATACAACAGAATTGATTAACCCCTGCCTCCAACAGCATGCACCAGCAGCGTTACAGGTTTTGTTTGCAGATGCATGGAATACAACTTGTTATCGCTAAGAAACATTACATTAAAAAACGGAGAATTTTGTGTTTTTTTCTTAATATATAATCCACCCCCTAAACGCTTGCAACTGGATGTTCCTCCTGCAATGGAAGCTTGGCTGTCCAAATACGTCGGAGTGTGCCATCGAGCAGAAAATAAAGGTATAATTGAAAGTGTGACAGACTGGACTCATTTGTTATGTTTTGTAAGTGGATTTTCCTCCTCCCTGAAAAGCATTGCAGTCAAAATAAGTCTCGCGGATCGAGCCAGATAGCTGCAACAAAAAGTAGTAATTGAATAGATTCCAACGCTAGAAAAATCTAATGTAAAACAGGTAACATTGTTTTAAATCAACCTCTTAAAGCATGCAACTTGATTTTCTTCCTCCTAGAAAAGCTTGGCTGTCAAAATAAGTCAAATTCTCGCGGATTGAGTCAACGAGCAGCAGAAAAAGGTAGTAATTGAAAGTGTGATGAGGAGATGAAGATAATAGGCCTGTGCGCTCCGGGTCTAATAAGCCACTTAAAGTTAATGGATAGAGGAGGTCAAAATGAGAATTATTGACACCCGTTTGCCCTTAACCTGTCTACCAATAAAGCTGATTAGTTTTTGTCAATTCATCAGAGAAGCAGGACGTTTATTTGCTCGGGGGAAATCAACAAGTCACCGGGTGGATTCAGAGTAACGGATCGTCATTTAATTGTGGACCTTGATGATCATGACCAATTACAGAATGATAACGGAGAGATTGATGTGAGTCTGCTGCGAGGGATAGTGGGCGATACAAACTAAAAAGAAGAGAGGAAGAGACACAGAGAGTTCATTCACTAATATGTGTTTTTTGGGCACTAATTTATGGAGAAACGGTGCAAATATGACATCGTCCATTTTGTAACACTCCCAAAATCCTCCATTTGTATTCATGGAAGAGCAGATATGGCATTAACAAATATGTTTGATGACGTGGATGGTTAAATATACATATTTTTTGGAGTGTTATTACGCATTTCTCCAATCATTTAGACAGTTTTGGAAGAAGTAGGCTACTCAGCTATTTTACTTAAGTAAGAGTAGAAATACAGTGTAAAATGTAAGTCAAAGTACATAAGAATTTGCATCAAAATATACTTAGTACCAAAAAAAGCACCTAAAGGTACTGTTTGTGTGTAAAGCCCAATATCCGGATTATGACTAAAAGTGGATCTAATTGAATTGCTTTGTACTTCTGGGTATTTTCACCTATAATTAGCTTATTTATTAAAGTACAAGTACCCCCACATCGTGCTTAAAGGTGGGGTAGGTAATTCACTTCAGAAACACTTTTTGTTATATTCCATAGAATGCTCTTAACATCCCGATAGCAATGAATATATTCAATGCTTTTTGACAATAAATACATATATTTCATCGGTGGAAGCCGTGGCGCTGTAAAAAGCACGACCAATCATCTGAGCCGGCTAAAGTAACTGGATGGCCTACCTGCCTGTCAGCCT
Source organism: Pogonophryne albipinna (assembly GCA_028583405.1). NCBI lineage: Eukaryota > Metazoa > Chordata > Actinopteri > Perciformes > Artedidraconidae > Pogonophryne > Pogonophryne albipinna. Next base: position 960,026 of record JAPTMU010000030.1, read on the forward strand.
TCCATCTGTGCACAAACTGATCTCGTGCCCTCATTGGTCATGTGCGCGTTCGTGTGTGTTGGAGGAGGGGCTCTGTGAGGAAGTCTGAAATACAGTGTAAAATGTAAGGTAAGAATTGGCATCAAAATATAGTACCATCCACTATCCACTGTCTGCCCTTTAATATCCGGATTATGACTAAAAGTGGATCTAATTTAATTTCTTTGTACTTCTGGGTATTTTTCACCTATAATTATATAGCTTATTATTAAAGTACAAGTACCCCCAAATCCTACTTAAGTAAATGTACTTCACTACTAAATGAAAAAGGCTCAATTTCTTGCATTTCAACACATATTTATATCTGTCCATCTTTATTTATTTATAATGATTTTTTTTAATGTGAAAGAGAGCAAATATGGCAGAAAACAAAAAAAACGCTCCTACTGTAAATAAACGTATTTTTTTGTTGCCAAAATGCGCCAAACCTCGGCGTTATTACGCATTCCTCCAATCATTTAGAGGTTTTCTCAGCTGCTGTGACTATTGTAACAGCCTCTTGTCCCGTGGGTTTAATTTCATTAAGGGCCCCGCATGAATATTTCTATTAAAGCAGAAGTGAAATATGGAGCCATTTAGTATTGGCCTTCACCGATCAGCAGGATTTATGGTTCCTTTTCATCACATCCAGGGGAGAGGGAATTAATAAGGAACCGGATGGAAACGGAAGACTCTGTAATTACTTTCACAATTAACTAAAATACAAATCAAAGTGACAAATCGGGAGGGTTTATATATTAATTACCCTGGGTAAATGTGTTCATTATGAAAAGGCAATTTAAAGGGACCCCTTCTAATATCATAAATACCTGATGGCTTCTTCCAGGAAACTGCTTTTAAAAACATTTGTGGATCATAATCATTTATCTGTCTTAATATCAGAGTCAATGTGAGATCATTAGGAAGACATATATATATATATCAGTCTCTTTGTGAAATTCAATAATCACAGCAGCTGAGAAAACCTCTTAAATGATTGGAGGAATGATGACGCCGAGGTTTGGTGCATTTTGGCTAAAAAAATATGTTTATTTTGGGGGATTTAATTTGTATTTGAATGCTGAATTTGTATTTGTACTCATCACATGAACCTTGGTATGTCATATGAAGTCATTATTCAGTCCTGATCTCAGTCCCTGCTGTGGTGAAAGTAGTGTAGTCAATTTAATTTGTTTAATTTTAGACATGAATTACACATTTACATACAGTGTAATTCAAATATTTCATTACTTTTGTGATCCTAAGACTTTGGTAACCAAATCTAAAACATCAAACAAATTGGATGACATGAGTACATTTGTGTTTTCACAAGATTTTTGAAGATTTTCCGATGTTCAGCTTTAGAGCTACTTATCTCATCACACAGTGCTCTAAGGTGAATCATTTGCATTTATAGCAAGACCAGAGACTGCCCACATTTCGATATGTAACACACGGGGTGCCATGTTATAAGAAGCCTATACATTTAAAACGTGTTATCAATATACGCTTTGAATGGACGTCTCCTAATATTATTGTCCTCATCTCTCTTCTCTCGTGTCTTCGTCTCCTCTCTTGTGTCCTCGTCTTGTTTGTTTGTTTGTTCACCATGCGACCTTAGGCCTGTATACGACAAAGCCGGTTCAACCTAACCTGGATATGTTTGAGTTAGCCGGTTGGCCTAATCCAAAACAAACGCGCTCTCGCTAAACTGTCCTACGACGCGGGTTATCAAGTGGATCGCTCAAGCCAGCAGTGTCCTATAGTTAGGTGCGCGTTCACATGAAAGGGGTGGTATTTGGAGCATTCGACCAATCACAAACATGGAGAAGCATACTGACAGCGCAGCGTCATACTTCCTGAATGAAAAGTCAACTATAATATTAGACATATGAAGAAGTTAAACTTTAAACATCCATGACTTAAACACTTGATCCAGGATCAAAGCCACAGAGCTGCAGCTGCAAGGTGAATACAGCTGGTAACAGAACAAGTGTTTGAATGCGTACATTAACAGGTTTATGATATCACTGCCCGTCTAAGACACCATCTGACTTTCATTACATTACTCGAGTGTTTCGTCAACTTAATGTTGCTTAAGTGAGAGGAGGTGATATTCTATTAATGTTCACGTTCACACAGTCGGTGATTTTTGCTGGCCGTCTTTCCTGCAACGGCAAACTCTGCACACTGAGCTCTGATTGGTCAGCAGACTTGATCTATTATCCTGGAACTGCTCGTTACCATGGAGATCTAGCCCGATAAGAAGTGAACCAGCGTCGTAGGACCGGAAACCCTGAGTTTTCCAATTATGTTATTACCCGTTCATCCACTCAAGAACTCAAGAAGGTGCCGATTATTATAAGGTATTGTAAAAACAACAAATATAATACAATTAACTACTTATTTAAACATGAAATAAAGCAGTAATATATTCATATTTACTTGAATCCTATATACAGCAGAGTTTGGATGACCTAATTAGCATGAGCAATGTATATGTGACACTGGGATATAACTGTTTTGCCTCAGTCTAGAAGGATGTTGTTATTTAAGGTGTATTATACTGGTTTATTTATCTGTAAGAAGTCAATCTGCACCAGTAATGAAGCTCCTGATCGCTTATCCTCCATTTGCAATAGTTATAACCAAAGTTAAAGTAAATAAGTGATTAGGGTTCAACATGGAGCAATTGTATTTACATGTAGGTTTATTAAAGTTCTACAAATCCTCAAAATAATGGACATTTTAACATTTACACACCCGTGAAAAAGGCAAACGCCATCTCCCTGTACTGATTTATAACAGCTACTCGACCTTGTAATAAGATTATTTTGTATCAACTGTGATATGACTTCATTTTATTTACTTAATTGTACTATTTTACATTATTTGAGTGCTTTTATTTAAGTATTAAACCACTCATTTATCATACAATAACAGTGTAGAGTCTCGGAACCTTCTCAATACATCTAGATAGGAGGCGGGCTTTAGCCTCAGATGTGATTGACATGACTTTTGACCAATCACATCGCTGATATGGCCGGAACCGGAAGCAGCTCCGTCGGCTGTTCCCCTGTGTTGTGTTGATTTCCAGAGGAAAAGAAGACTTTGGATTAACTGCCTCTTACACACATATTCTGCCCGTTTCACTCCTGTATCCAACACTCACAGGTAATACACGCTTCTAATGAACCAGTATGTAAAGGAAAAAGGAAGAAAAACGTTGTAAATTAGTTAAAGTTAGCCGGTTTTAGCTGCTATGCTAACTAGCTTCAATGCTAACGTCAACAAACATTACGTTTCTAACAAATGTGTGAATAAATACAGCGATATATTATCAATACATATGTTTGTATGTGGTGTCTCCGTTGATACTTTGAGTGAGATGAGGTTAAAAAGCAGGTTTTAGATCATGTCAGCTGCTGAGTCATTAGCTAATATACCGGCTAGCTAACTATTGTATCACCATTTAGAACTAATGTCATAAGCAGACGTACTTTATTTATCCAACGGAGAGAAATGTACATTGTACCAGCAAAAGTAAAGAGCTAAACAAAGCAAAATGCTCATTAACAGGCATCTAAACATATTAAAAGTTCAAGTAACAGCCTTTTAATAAATAGTGTAGTGTAGCCTGTATACAATAGTGTGATAGCAGCCAGGTGACAGTAATAAAAGTGTACTTCACAGGTGTTTACAGGTGTATTACAATTGTCTAACTTCGTATCTAGTTTCCCTGTCTGCTCTATAAATAGGTATTCAATCAGGACTTGTGTTTCATTTTCTCTTTCAGAAGGCGACCTCTGAATCAGTCGATGGTAAAGATCTAACAATGTTTAGCTTTGAGGGAGTTTTCAAGACAAGACCCAATGTTTCACTTGGAGGAGCGAGTAAAAAGGTAAGTGTCATTTCACTCCTGTTAGGGAAGATAGTGGGAAAATACTGGGTTGCAAACTACTGACAACATGCTAGCTGTTCTTTACATACATGTAGACATATTCCTTACATGTAGGTGCTTAGCAATAATCACATGTTATTGTTTAAAGTGGTTTCAAGTTCTCTTTTGTTTTGCAGGAGGAGAAATCGTCTCTGCTGCACCGCACGCAAGAAGAAAGAAGGAAAAGAGAGGTTTGAAAAAATGCACTTTTACCTATACTAATTTACAGTATCAAGTCAATTGAAGGATTGAATATGCATGCACCCCAAACATGTAATATAAAGATTATATTGTATGTTTTTCAACGGGTTGTGTCTTTTACATTTTAGGATGAAAGAAAGCGACTGAAGAATGCTATTATTATTCAGTCCTACATACGTGGCTACCATGACTTGAAACGACAGGTGAGTCTGCAAACATTACACAGACATGTTTTTAAAGATTTTATTACATTGGAAGCAACTAACATTAGGGCTGTTAAATACTGACTATCGTGAGCCTGAATTGTGTGTTACTTCTATAAAATGCCCCCAATTGATCGCCTCCAATGACATTGTGTGTCAGCAGAGGGCAAACCGTAAACAAATAATTAGCTGTGTTTTGTCAAATGTGTAGGACTACTATTCAAACTAATAGTGAAAAGGGCTATTAGATATGTCTTTGTCCAAGTTAAAGTTTTTAAACAAACTAAGATACGTGTTATAAGTTGTTTTGGAGCTCCGATAGTTTCCATAAACACGCCCATAAACAGGGCGGTGGTGGCGAAGTCCATAGGGACTTGGCTTGGCAACTGGAAGGTCACCAGTTCAAGTCCCGGAAAGACCAAGTGCTACCAAGGTGTCCCTGAGCAAGGCACCGTTCCCTACACTGCTCCCCGGGCGCCGTACATGGCAGCGCACTGCTCCTAACACAGGATGGGTCAAATGCAGAGAAACCGTTTCGTTACATAGAACCTGTACTACGTAATGACAATAAGTTGAATCTTCACTTGATTCTCACAGAAATACTCTAGTATCTATAGCCTGTGTGTTAGCGAATAACAACATGTCCAAACAGCCAATTACTGCCTTGGCTTCATGTGTACAAATCCCCACCTCAGTCATGTTTCATAGGCTTTTATTCTTCCTATTCATAAAACATTTGAGCGTGTGTTATCTGTAAAGACAAGCCCAGGAAAAGTTGATCAAATCCAACTTTTGTTTTCCAGTCATAATAATAATACATTACATTTATAAAGCGCTTTTCCTGGTGCTCAAAGCGCTGACAAGCAAGTAAAACAAAATAACAACAGCAGTAGAAAGTGCTAAGCTAGGAGGAATAAGGGCGAGGGGTTAGTGGATTAGGAGTTGAAAAGGTGAGTTTTGAGGGATTGTTTGAAGAGTGTTGGCAGATCTGACGTGGCTGGGGAGGGGGTTCCAGAGTGAGGGGGGGCTGCTGCGAAGGCCCGGTCACCCCAGGTCCAGAGCTTTGTCCTGATGGGCTGCAGTAGGTTAGCTTCAGCAGACCTGAGGCGACGGGTGGGGGTGTGTCGTTGGATGAGGTCACAGAGGTGTGGGGGGGGGGGGGGGGGGGGGGCAAGGTTGTTGAGGGCTTTGAAAGTGAAAAGTAATATTTTAAAGTCAAAGAGGTGTTTGATGGCGAGCCAGTGGAGGTCATGGAGGATAGGGGTGATGTGGTCGGAGCGTGGGGTGGAGGTCATGGAGGATAGGGATGATGTGGTCGGAGCGTGGGGTGGAGGTCATGGAGGATAGGGGTGATGTGGTCGGAGCGTGGGGTGGAGGTCATGGAGGATAGGGGTGATGTGGTCGGAGCGTGGGGTGGAGGTCATGGAGGATAGGGGTGATGTGGTCGGGTGGAGGTGAGCAAGCGGGCAGCTGAGTTTTGGACATATTGAAGTTTGATGGCAGGTGATCCAAAAAGTATGCTGTTGCAGTAATCCAGTAAAGAATCTTCTTCTCTCTTTTAACTTTGGTTTTTAGTCTTCTTAATGTCGTTTTTACAAAAAAACAAGCAAGGAAAAGTGGCAGCTCCTAAACTTCCTCTCAGAACCGAGTGGAGAAAAGAGGCAACAACAATCTGGCTGAGTAACGTCTAAGGACAGAGGGTCTAAGGACAGAGGGTCTAAGGACAGAGGGTCTAAGGACAGAGGGTGTCGTTTTTCTCATACTGATATTCTGAACAATCTGTGTTGTTGTATTTGCTGTAAAGTGTCTCTACTGTAGGCTATTTTTATTATATGTTCAGCACTTTGGCTCCACCAAACATCGTTTAGAAATGTGCGATATAAATAAAACTTGATTTGATTATGAACACATTGGGGATCTAGACACTTTTAAACAGCGCTGGTGCTACTGCTACCAAGACATTGTTTATTCTGTAGTTAATGACGAATTGCTCTTGCACACGTTTTTATTAGATAGTTTGATTTTAAGTAAATCGCTTATTTGCACAATGAAGCACTTTATTTGAAGTATATGTACAATTGTTAAATATGTAAATAAAGTGTTTTTGCAAAAGTCAAATTCTCCTCCTCCTCCTCCTCCTCCTCCTCCTCCTCCTCTTCCTCTTCCTCAGTATGCCATCCAGAGGGCCAGGTTTGATGAGTGTGTGATCCAGACGCAGGGGGGGGGAACTCAGCGCGTCCTGGACGGCCCGAACCTCTGCCTCTTATCCAGACAACTCATATTTTTCTACAGACAGAGCGTGGACGCACATCGATTGGTGAGAATCTGATAGATATCTTTGATGCACGATGAAACCCAGAGGTCTAAAATACATTCATCCCCTTTTTTAACTTGATTATTTATTGTGATGCTATGAACTATTTAAGGTGTAAATTGGAATGATCCACATCCAGGGGTGCTTCCTTCCTGTATGTTTGCTCCAAAGACCCTAAATCTTAGTTACAAGTAGGGATGGGTATCGTTAAGGTTTGATCGATACCACTTATCGGTCCGGTCGTTTAACGGTTTTTATCGGTTCTTTTGGAGAGAAAAATTAGGTAAACAAATTGTGAACAAAACTAACATTGCTTTTTATTTAAATGAAATACATAATATTTCACATCAAAAGAAACAACAGTGTTTTAACAAATGGTATTAAATAATCTGATGACAGAACTGTAAACAGAATAGCTGAAACTTTAACAAACTAAATAACTCAGTTTCCTCTAATCATTAACGCATGTTTGTATCATTGAGTTAACTCCGTGTGTTGCTGCTAGCATACAGAACACCTGACGTGGAAACGTTCCTCGTGGATGGAGCTACAGAGCTGCTAGAAAGACAGTCGAACCCGGTGCATTCCTCCGTCTGGATGTGGAGCACTTTTTCTAAATGTTTAGACAAATTGCTCGTGTTACCGCCCTTACATGCTAAACACTTATTGCACTTTAGGCAACGAGCATCGAGACGGGTAAAGTTTAACCACCTCGGAGCGCGTTCTCTCCGCCATCTCCTCCGTGTGTGTGTAGCTGCATGTAGCAGCTGCGTGTGTGTAAACTGCCCCGCCCCCTCGCACACAGACGGGGAGAGAGATCTCTCGTCTGGATTGGAAAGATCGAAAATACTAAAAATAATCCATAGACGCATTTTGCAGTCTTTATGCGTATTAGAAACGGAGTTGGCGAAACTAAACTGCAATATAATGTTTGTGTAGCAATAACACAGATGAGATCTTTTTTTAGATGTCTCCAGTACCGATAACGTCGGAGCTTAACGGCACCACGGTCTTTAATAACTCAGCCCCGGGGCTCGGTATCCATCCCTAACTACAAATGTGTTTTCTTGACTAAATAAGCAGGAATAAAGTTTAAAAGATGATATTTATGATGAGAAACAGTCAGCAGCTCTTCTCCATCAAGACTGTGGCTTTGGTTTGATCCGGTTTGACTGACAGTACTCAAAGTGAATGTGTTTTTTTTTAATGGTTTAATCCAAAAGCCAATGGACTTGGAGTGGACTAAGCTTATATTGATCGATCTTACACGTCCTGTGTCTTTGTGTTCCTACAGATATGGTTGTGCCAGAATCTGGTGAAACTCAGCAGTCAGTTTGTGAAGCTGCTGGTGGGCCCACAGAGACAGACATGTATGTTTCAGATCAAGAGGATCTTAGGCTTCTGCTGCAGGTAAAGAAAGGAACAATGGATGCATATTTTAAGCTGCTCTATGCGTGCGATTCTGAATATATGAATCCCTCTTTGTGTCCCCACAGGCTCCTACAGAACTGCAGGGACGACAGTTTAAACGTGACCGTCCCCATGCGGATGCTAGACATTTTTTCATCAGAGAAAACCTATCTTCCCGTTGTTCCAGACGCTAACTATGTAGCTTCATTACTCGAGCAGATTTTGCACTATATGGTACAAACAGGTGAGTCAAATAGACCTCGTTCCAGCGTAGACACAATAAACTTTCCGAGGCTTAATCGTCAAACATTGAGGCTTGTTTAGAGATTGTGAATGTGTGCCAAATAGCAATTAGTCTGAAGTGTGTTTGACTACTTTTATCTTTAAATGGATACTTCCTGTTCTGACTGGATCCTGAGTATATACAGTATATCAAGTACATCTAATAGTGTTGACATAAAACCACACGTATGACTCATTTCTAGACCAATGGTTGGAAATGTTTACACACGTCAAAAGCATTGTTTATTTTCGGCACTATGTCAACCGCAGTGTTAAATCTTTATTAACATGCAAACTGGAGAGCTTCTTAAAGATACATTGGTAACACTTTATATTAAGGTGCATCAATTCACCATCAACTAGTTGCTTGTTAGCAGTATCTTGGCTCTTCATTAGTCAGTATAAAACACTTATTAAAGGTCCCATGTCATGCTTTTCCGGTTATTACCCGCCGCCTTGTTGTTATGAAGGTTTTTATGCATGTAAACTGTGTGCAGAGTCAAAACCCTCAAAGTACACCCTGTAGCGAGTAAAACTCTAACACAGAAAATACCTCCCCAAAACGCCTCGTTGGAGATACGTCACTGTCCATTTGATTCTTCCGGGTACATCATGATGTCATGTCGTCCCCGGAACGAAATTGACCAATCCGTGGAGCCGTTACGTTACGTCCGCGGAGCTGTTACGTTAAGCCCCCGTGGATTGGTCCAAATTGACCAATCCACGGACTTCCTCACACACTCAGTGCAGGCAGCTCTGCTGATCTCTCCTCCCTGGCTGCAGGCTGATAACAGACAGTTGGGATCGCGGCGAAATTCTCTCTGCAGACCCATTCTCACAGCCTTTATCAACCTTTTTCTTACTCAATATCAAGACACACTTATTGTTTTTACTTCGGCTGTGACTTTGTGTGCTCAGGATGAGTTTGGCTGTGTTTCGCTGTGTATCGCTAAAGAAGGAAATCACACCTCCACGGAGCTCAGCGCGATTCACAACGTCCCGACCAATCGGAGCACACTGGGCTCACAGGGAGGGGGGGGGGGGGCAAGAGCTGCAACGAGCCGTTTAGTGGAGAGAGTGAATACTGCTGAATACACATACTTTAAAGAGATGTTGTATGCAAAACCAATGTGAGTTTGGAAAATTGCACAGTATAATTCTATTCTAGTAGAACTCAACAATGGAATTATGATCAGTGGAAATGGCCATGACATGGGACCTTTAATGCCTTATTCTACATGACCATATTCTACAAGCCATTAGTTGAGAGTTTTTCCTCAATAACCCTCTGATTAGTTCTTGTTTATTGTACGTAAGGAAGTTGTTGTACATGAGACGGTCTTAATATGCTCAATATGCAGCAGAAGAGTAACCCTCCCATAATAATACCTAGCACATGTGGTTATGTAACAAGACATGAAACTACAAGTGGCTCAGTCAGTAGGGGCTTGGACTGTGAGCCGTAGGGTCGCCGGTTCAAGTCCCCGAGCAGACCTAAAATATGGAATGTGGACTGCTACTTGGAGAGGTCCCAGTTCACCTCCTGCCCTGCCGTGGTGCCCGTGAGCAAGGCACCGGACACCCCCCTAGACTCCTGGTGCTAGGATGGGTTAAAAGCAGAGAACACATGTCACTGTGTGTGCTCTGCATGTGTGACCATTAAAGAGGGTTTCATCCCTCCCAATATTATTATTATTATTATTATAATTGTGTCAAAATAACTTAAAATCAGGTATTTCTAACTCAGAATTTGTTCCCTAATAAGATCGTAGTTTGGCTCTAATGTTAGTTAGCAACTAGTTGATGGTGAATATGTGTTACCGATAAATTGTTTATATTTTTGTCATTGCTTCTCCTTTTTCTATTTTCTTAGTATGCTTTTTTGTGGTTTTCCACGTAGGTTGTGTCATATAGGTTTGTGTGCATGTAAATGGTCTGCAGAGGCTAAAATCCCTCACAGTAGAAGCACATAATATTCACCTTAAAATGAGCATAATAGGGCCTCTTTAAATCGCCTTATATCATCTTATAACACAAATTAGACACTCCTTGCTTCTAACAGATTGCTCTAATGTTCCCGTAGAGCAGGGAACCTTTTTCCTCTCAAGGGCCATTTCAATGTTTTCAACATCCTCCGAGGGCCGTACAAATTATTGACCTCTGCTTAAAAATACTAAAATCACAGCCCATTCATTTGGCCTTTCTTTCATGCTGTGCAAAGAAAAAGCAACCTCTGAATCCAGATATCTGGCCATGACTCGCGCATGCACGTGCACGGTTGTGGCATGACCACCAAAACAGAAAGATATGGACACAAGTTGTGTGGAAATGTATTTAGTTTCCTATCCATGTGGACATGATTTAAGTGGGGGGGGACCTAACCTCCTCTAGGGGGGTCCGGGGGCATGCTCCCCCGGGAAGATGTTTTTTTAAATGTTGAAGTTAAAAGCACTTTGAGAGCAACATGAGGAGATCTATGGAAACATCTCTCAACACGATATGAAACAGAACTGGAAGCAGATTTTATTTTTCTTTATGGATATTTTACAAATCACTCTCCTTTCAAACTGTATTCTTGTTTATTAATAACAACTTTTTTTACTGTCATATAGTATTTTATACCTGTTTACTTTATTCTCTTATTTTGTTATAACTATAATGATCATATAAAGATGTGCCTTTACCTCACTGGTTGTAGAAAAAGCTTCTTATATTCGTTAGCATAGCTAGCTAACCAGATGCTAATAACAACAAAGCTACTGACTGTATGATCAGTATGACAGGTGAACAGATCGCCACTGGGCTTTCAACTAAAGACGCAGACACGCAGAAACTGCAGCATGTGTACGGCTCCTTATGGGTACTGCAATTTTTGGAAGTGCCGGAGCGGAGCGGCGTTCTGGTGCTCCCCGTCAGAACTACACCCCTGTCAGATGAGACATATACCACGTGATGACACGTTAGGCTTGTGTTGTGTTCAAGGACCCTGCCAGGAAAAACAGGCACACACTTGTTTAATTATTTTGCGGTCTAGATTTCTTAATTTTTTTGCGTGTGTTTATAAATTACCTCGAGGGCCATACCACCCCTGCTGTAGAGTATGTAATTACCTGAGTTGATGTGTTATGAAATACTCTGTGGTCTAAACATGCTTTTTAAAATCTGTATCCCCCCTCAGGCTACTACAAGTCTCTGTTTATTCTGGTGAATCACAGACTCCCCTCCAGTCTGGAGTACAGCGACGCTCCGTCGATCCCAATGGCAACGACTCTGCTGGAACACATCCTGAAACCTCTGCACTTTAACTACTCCTCCTGCACAACAGGCGCAAGGTACAGCACCACATTCTACTTACTGTCATATATGAGCAATATGAGCAATAGGCTTGATCTATTTATTCAACTAGGGCTGCACGAAAAGGACTAGTTGAGATTATCTTTCATTGAAAATGCCATTCTGATATGATTACATAGCATTTTATATAAGGGAATTCCAAGTGATTAACACAACAAAAAAACATTAAGAGCATTAAGAAATAGTGCAGCAGAAACACATTGTAAAATGGCATTTAAATACATTAAAAAACAGTCATTAAAAAGCTAAAATATAAAACAAACAAAGGAATACAATGCGAGAAAAAGTCTTTGTCCCGGGTGCATTCTCTCAAATATCATTAAACGTATCAGACCAACTGCAGCAGGTCTGTTTATTTAGCCGTTACCAAATGTTGCACTTACTGCGATTTGGGCATTGTGCATATTGCAATTCTATGAACTGTGCAGCACTATTCTTAACCTTCTTCCAGTGTGACGTTCCTCATTATGAGGCCGACATCAATTTAGTTTTCCCCATACTATCAAGAAAAGGAATATAAGTTTGGAGGATGATACGGATTAGTTTAAAAGTTAGTGGTGTTGCTGCTTTTTGAGTGGAAAGATCATGAGGAGAGTCTTTGTCCCGGGGCGCTCTCTAAAATATCATCCGTTAAAGGTCTGTTTATTTACCAAATCAGTGTGTGAAAAAGCACACGTCCCACCGTCCGGGACGTGTTATTTACAATATCGGACAAGTAGATCTTTCAATTGACTTGTCCGGTGGACAAGTGACGTTTTTCGCCCCGATTTATTGACAAATTATTGATAAATTCAGTTTACAAAAGGCAGAACTCATTCGCAAATTGTACGTGTCCGCCATTGTTCGTTTAGAAATGTTAGTTTCGGTTCTGCTTGTCGATTCCTAAGGAAATGCATCTCGCCGCTTTCTGTACAGTTAGACGGGGGCGGGGCGGGAAGTGTAGCACAGTGGCGGGTTGGGAAGCAAAACTCGGTTCCGAGTAGGAACAAATAACAATTGTCCGGTACCGGGATTAATAAGAGTTGTGAGGACAGGAGGCTGAACCCCGCGGACTGCAGCTCTCTCTCTCTATGCTCCGTATCAGCTGATCTCTCTCTCTCTCTCTCTCTCTCTCTCTCTCTCTCTCTCTCTCTCTCTCTCTCTCTCTCTCTCTATCTACACACAGCGGACCCGCTGCCCGTTTAACAGCCTCATCTTTGTCAAACTTTCTTATGTTCTTTCTCTAACACGTAATGAAGGTTATTAAGCGTTTTAGCTCCTATGTTGTTAATATTGACCGCCATTTCCTTTATGAAGTGAAGCAGCCTCCCTGTCTGTGTCCTCGCGCTGTCCTCACATCCCCGGACCCCCAGACTCGGAGGAGCACAGGGATGTCAGTATTGTTTATGAAGCAGGGTATAGAAAGTACATTATTGAAATAAATACTATTTATTTACTTTTCCAAACAGTGAGCAGCTGGGCAGCTGCAGCATGTGTATTGCAGGACATTGTAAGCGTGCAAGGTCTTTGAGTTGTAGAAAAGCGCTAGGCCTATAGGCTATAAATATAATGTGTTATTATTATTATTATTATTATTTATTAGGTTATGTCCTATGTGTTGGACATGTGTGGTTGGACTCTGTCTCACAGGCAGGTTGCAGTGTAACATCAGAGGACACTGGGCCAATTGTACATTCTCAAACTGCACCACTTAGAAATAACTAAACGATGCAGAGATTATTTTTATATAATTGTATTCAATAACCGTAAGAAATTAAACAGTATGAAGTGATTTGTAAATAGGAATACAGATTTGACTTAATGTTTTCATAAAATATTTTTCTCCCAGTTTTTACCCTCTCAAAGAATCGGAATCGAGAACCGAAAATAACCGGAATCAAAAAGCAGAACCGGAATCGTTAAAATCCAAACGATACCCAACCCTATGCGTGATGCAGTAAAATCTTACCGCTCACTTACGTTAGCGGTGTCGTAAAAACCGTGGGAAAATGTAAAATACGATGGCGAAGAAGAAGATTCCAGTGGCCCCAATTTTTGTCCATTCTGGAAAGTGAAAAATGTATTCGGACAAGTAAATTGCCAAACTCACTTGTCCATGGACAAGTACTCTCTAAAAACTTTTTATCACACTGCAAATGTTATAGTAATAATATTACTTACTGCGATTTGGACATTGCATTAGTGTCTTTTTAATTGTCCACCAGCACGATCTTTGACCATCTTCCGTGACGTTCCTCTGGAGGAGCCCAAAAGGAATTAAGTTTTCACACAATAACAATTCATAATACACTTTATTTGTAGAGCACCTTCATGCACAAAGCAGCCCAAAGTGCTTTACAGAAAACACAACAACAATATTAAAATGAATAGAGAACAAGATAAAACATCGACAGTGACAATATGTAATGTCAAATAAAAGCAAAATGGGAGAAATACAGTAAAACATGGACGATGATACCAGTGAGAATTGACCCAAAATTAAAAGCCATGTTAAAAAGATAGGTTTTGAATTTGCTTTTAAACATGTCTGCACATTAAAGGGTGATGAGGATTCGTGGGGAATGTTGAGGAAAGAGGTCCTCACAGCACGAGAGGAGAGTCTTTGTCCCGGGTGCATTCTCTCAAACATCATCCATTAAAGGTATCAGACCAACTGCAGCAGGTCTGTTGTCTCCTCTAGTCAATAGTGGAGCCCTTAATTGCTCCAGAGACCAATTTACAACGAGCCATAAAAGACCACCAGACTCTGTGCTCGCCACGGTGCAAAAACATCTCACTGTGTGCCCTCCGTTTAGGACATTCTTAATAACAAACGACAAGCACTTCTTTTGTTCTTTGAAGAAAAGCCAGGCGGGAGTGAGAGGAACTTTGTGTACACACCGACAGCTAATTATCTGACTCGAGCCCCTCCAGATGTGAGTCACAAAGCAGCTCTGTTTGCCGACTACAGACTGGAGAAAGCAGAGGGATGTTGGGAAACACCTCTCATTTCTGTGTGAACTGACAGGGTTCTGGGTTTTTGAGTATATCATTATTTCAGTTGTTTATTCGGCAGGGACATTGCACATTAAAGGTGGGGTAGGTAAGAATGGAGAAAGCAGCTCGAGTACGCTAGAATTTGAAAATACGCAGCCGGAAACAATCTGCCCCTTCCTTCAGACTTCCTTACAGAGCCCCTCCTCCAACACACGAACGCACACATGACCAATGATGGCACGAGATAAGTGTGTGCACAGATGGAAGGCTGACAGGCAGGTAGGCCATCCAGTTACTTTAGCCGGGCCGGCTCAGATGATTGGTCGTGCTTTTTACAGCGCCACGGCTTCCACCGATGACATTTTTTAATGTATTTATTGTCAAAGCACTTCAGATATTCATTGCTATCAGGATGTTAAGAGCATTCCATGGAGTATAACAAAAAGTGTTTCTGAAGTGAATTACCTACCCCACCTTTAATGAACACTTAAAACATGAAGTGTAAATATGCCGGATTGAGCTTTGAGCTGCTTTCCATCCGCAGTCCCTCACGTCAAACATAGCAGTCAGTAAGAGTAGAATACCCAAGTATTTAAGACATGGTAATAATAATAATAATGCATCACATTTTTTATTAGAGCGCTTTTGCAGGTGCTCAAAGCGCTTTACAATTAGACATCTCTCTCTCTCTCTCTCTCTCTCTCTCTCTCTCACACATGCACACACACACACACACACACACACACACACACACACACCACACACACACACACACACACACACACGAGCAAATTCGGGTGAAGTGTCTTGCCCAAGGACACAACGGCTTGACGCAGTCGGGTTTCGACCTGGAGTTCACCAACGATCTGATGATCAACGCTCTAACCCACTCGATGCATAAAGTGCCACAGGAGATACCCCTGTATTAAAGTGCATTTAGCGGTGATCGCACCTCTGTTTGTTTCTCAACCATTGTTTAAAACTATTGAGAGTGGGACAATCCCGTATCTCAGATTCAAATTCAAAGGTTTTGTCATCACATGCACATGAGCTAAAGTGTAGAAATGGCAATGAAATTCTTCTGACCTGAGCTCCTCCAACAAGGCAACATATACAAAATAGTGGCTATTTCCTCAACGATTAATCAATTATTCAGATAATTGTCTGTATTTTTATGTCTACTATCGATCCCAGTTTCTCAAATTCTCTCAAAATGTGGATTCCTCAGACTAAAATCCAAAGGTATTCTCTGTAACGTGATATAAAACCCAGCGAATAGCGCATTTCTTCGATCTTAGAGACTTAAAATAGCAGTTTCCTTAATGATTAATCAATTATCAAGATATTTGTCTGTATTTATTACTTCTACTATCGATCCCAGTTCCTCAATTTCTCTCAATGTGCATTTCTCAAACAAAAATTAATGGACCTGAGCTCCTCCTACAATGCAACATGTATAATAAAATACAACAAGTCTATATATATGTCAATAGAGCAGTATGTATATCGCAGGAAGCACAGTATCTGTTTAAGGTTAAATATGTGTTACAATAACATTTTGAATGAAGTGTTGTGGAGCTGCAGAGATATCCCCGCCTACAAATCATATTCTACACGTCCTTTAAAAACATTTTACCGTCATTATTGATATCTTTTTCAATGATGAGGAGAATCATGATGCAAAACCTTCAATCCCTTCAATGTCACGACTCAAATTGCAATTCCTATTTCCCACGGAATGCGTTAACCAGAATTAGTGGAGTACAAATACTTCGTTACTGTACTTAAGTACATTTTTCTGGTATCAGTACTTTACTCCACTACTTATTTTTCTGACGACTTTTACTTCTTACATGTTGAACACAAATACCTGTACTTTCTACTTCTCACATGTTGAACACAAATACCTGTACTTTCTACTTCTTACATGTTGAACACAAATACCTGTACTTTCTACTTCTCACATGTTGAACACAAATACCTGTACTTTCTACTTCTTACATGTTGAACTCAAATACCTGTACTTTCTACTTCTTACATGTTGAACCCAAATACCTGTACTTTCTACTTCTTACATGTTGAACACAAATACCTGTACTTTCTACTTCTTACATGTTGAACACAAATACCTGTACTTTCTACTTCTCACATGTTGAACTCAAATACCTGTACTTTCTACTTCTACATGTTGAACACAAATACCTGTACTTTCTACTTCTTACATGTTGAACACAAATACCTGTACTTTCTACTTCTCACATGTTGAACACAAATACCTGTACTTTCTACTTCTTACATGTTGAACTCAAATACCTGTACTTTCTACTTCTTACATGTTGAACCCAAATACCTGTACTTTCTACTTCTTACATGTTGAACCAAATACCTGTACTTTCTACTTCTTACATGTTGAACACAAATACCTGTACTTTCTACTTCTTACATGTTGAACCAAATACCTGTACTTTCTACTTCTCATGTTGAACCAAATACCTGTACTTTCTACTTCTTACATGTTGAACCAAATACCTGTACTTTCTACTTCTTACATGTTGAACACAAATACCTGTACTTTCTACTTCTTACATGTTGAACCAAATACCTGTACTTTCTACTTCTTACATGTTGAACACAAATACCTGTACTTTCTACTTCTTACATGTTGAACACAAATACCTGTACTTTCTACTTCTTACATGTTGAACAAATACCTGTACTTTCTACTTCTTACATGTTGAACCCAAATACCTGTACTTTCTACTTCTTACATGTTGAACACAAATACCTGTACTTTCTACTTCTTACATGTTGAACACAAATACCTGTACTTTCTACTTCTTACATGTTGAACACAAATACCTGTACTTTCTTCTTACATGTTGAACCCAAATACCTGTACTTTCTACTTCTTACATGTTGAACAAATACCTGTACTTTCTACTTCTTACATGTTGAACACAAATACCTGTACTTTCTACTTCTTACATGTTGAACACAAATACCTGTACTTTCTACTTCTTACATGTTGAACACAAATACCTGTACTTTCTACTTCTTACATGTTGAACACAAATACCTGTACTTTCTACTTCTTACATGTTGAACCAAATACCTGTACTTTCTACTTCTTACATGTTGAACACAAATACCTGTACTTTCTACTTCTTACATGTTGAACACAAATACCTGTACTTTCTACTTCTTACATGTTGAACACAATACCTGTACTTTCTACTTCTTACATGTTGAACACAAATACCTGTACTTTCTACTTCTTACATGTTGAACCAAATACCTGTACTTTCTACTTCTTACATGTTGAACACAAATACCTGTACTTTCTACTTCTTACATGTTGAACACAAATACCTGTACTTTCTACTTCTTACATGTTGAACCAAATACCTGTACTTTCTACTTCTTACATGTTGAACACAAATACCTGTACTTTCTACTTCTTACATGTTGAACACAAATACCTGTACTTTCTACTTCTTACATGTTGAACACAAATACCTGTACTTTCTACTTCTTACATGTTGAACCAAATACCTGTACTTTCTACTTCTTACATGTTGAACACAAATACCTGTACTTTCTACTTCTTACATGTTGAACACAAATACCTGTACTTTCTACTTCTTACATGTTGAACACAAATACCTGTACTTTCTACTTCTTACATGTTGAACACAAATACCTGTACTTTCTACTTCTTACATGTTGAACACAAATACCTGTACTTTCTACTTCTTACATGTTGAACCAAATACCTGTACTTTCTACTTCTCACATGTTGAACAAATACCTGTACTTTCTACTTCTTACATGTTGAACACAAATACCTGTACTTTCTACTTCTTACATGTTGAACCAAATACCTGTACTTTCTACTTCTTACATGTTGAACACAAATACCTGTACTTTCTACTTCTTACATGTTGAACCCAAATACCTGTACTTTCTACTTCTTACATGTTGAACTCAAATACCTGTACTTTCTACTTCTTACATGTTGAACCCAAATACCTGTACTTTCTACTTCTCATGTTGAACCAAATACCTGTACTTTCTACTTCTTACATGTTGAACTCAAATACCTGTACTTTCTACTTCTTACATGTTGAACCCAAATACCTGTACTTTCTACTTCTTACATGTTGAACAAATACCTGTACTTTCTACTTCTTACATGTTGAACACAAATACCTGTACTTTCTACTTCTTACATGTTGAACTCAAATACCTGTACTTTCTACTTCTTACATGTTGAACCCAAATACCTGTACTTCTACTTCTTACATGTTGAAAAATACCTGTACTTTCTACTTCTTACATGTTGAACCCAAATACCTGTACTTTCTACTTCTTACATGTTGAACCAAATACCTGTACTTTCTACTTCTTACATGTTGAACCAAATACCTGTACTTTCTACTTCTTACATGTTGAACCAAATACCTGTACTTTCTACTTCTTACATGTTGAACAAATACCTGTACTTTCTACTTCTTACATGTTGAACCAAATACCTGTACTTTCTACTTCTTACATGTTGAACACAAATACCTGTACTTTCTACTTCTTACATGTTGAACAAATACCTGTACTTTCTACTTCTTACATGTTGAACACAAATACCTGTACTTTCTACTTCTTACATGTTGAACCAAATACCTGTACTTTCTACTTCTTACATGTTGAACTCAAATACCTGTACTTTCTACTTCTCACATGTTGAACTCAAATACCTGTACTTTCTACTTCTCACATGTTGAACTCAAATACCTGTACTTTCTACTTCTTACATGTTGAACTCAAATACC
Source organism: Pogonophryne albipinna (assembly GCA_028583405.1). Classification (NCBI taxonomy): domain Eukaryota; kingdom Metazoa; phylum Chordata; class Actinopteri; order Perciformes; family Artedidraconidae; genus Pogonophryne; species Pogonophryne albipinna. The sequence continues at coordinate 979,550 of JAPTMU010000030.1, forward strand.
TGTACTTTCTACTTCTTACATGTTGAACCCAAATACCTGTACTTTCTACTTCTCATGTTGAACACAAATACCTGTACTTTCTACTTCTTACATGTTGAACACAAATACCTGTACTTTCTACTTCTCTCATTTCCCAAACAGCTGGTTCCTTTAGTCTGAATGTGTGTTTGGTGGCGTGATCATTATTCTTTAGAGTCATTGCGTGCCTATTGATTTGAACACGATCCGTGTATCCATCATTTCCTGGTCTTCTCTAAAGAAGAGGGACCAATGGAAACGTTGTCATGTTGCCGTTGTTCAGCATGGAAACATTCATTAGCTAACAATGACATTATTGTTCTATTAATATAAAGGGAGGTCAGGTACTCTTTAAAGCAGCTGCTAGTTATGGGTACTTTTTACTGAAGTACACTTCAAAGCCTCTTTACTTTGACTTGAGGAAAGAAGTTTAGTCAGTACTTCTACTTTCACCAGAGTATTTGTAAACCAGAGTATCTGTACTTCTACTTGAGTAAAGGATGTGTGTGTGTGTGTCTTCCTGCAGGCAGTTTGTTTTCGCAGCCTTCACCGAGGAGTTCATCTCGTCTCCGTTCACCGAGCAGATCTTTCACTTCTTCATCCCGGCTCTTTCCGATGTCCGTCTCTCTTTTCCCTTCGAAGCCTTCCTCAGTTCCCTGCAGACCATCAGCTCGTCTTCATCGGCACAGAGTCGAGCACCCTGGGTGTTTTACTTCGTCCTTTCTGCGGGGGAGAACCGCTTAGGTGGGTTTATTTTTTTACAGTATTTGCAGATCAGTTTTATATTAGTCTGTTTACAAATCTTTTTTTGCATTTTTGGATTACACATTTACACACACATTACTTATCTGTTCACACAAATACTACAGAGAGGCGAAGTCCCGCCCATCTCCTTCCGCCCCATCGGACCTTATTTCTGAAAAAGTATATTGAAGTCAATGGAGAGAGAAAGGTTATCTTTCCATCCCGTTTGAATTGTGCCATGAATTACACACATGATGTTTGTCAATCTTAAAAAATCATTTCCGTGTCAAAAAAGTCACAGTTTGTCGTAAAACTGTTGAAATATAAGACTATGAGAAATACTAGCAACTAGAAAGACTACAAATCCCAGAGTCCCGGTCCCGCATGCTGGCGCTCACGGAACCGACTAACTCCCCTTGTGTGTGTGTGCAGCTCTCAACACGCCCAGACTTGGAGTGATTTTCACCTCTTTTAATACTTTCCGCCTCGTTCTGAAAGAAAGAAGTGAAATGTTTCAACGTGACGGCCGTCTGGGTGTGTGGTGCAAGATGGGAGTTGTAGTTCATTGAGCGGTTTTACACCAACAAAGTGTTACTTCACAGTTTGACGACACATTTTAATTTTTTTGACTTGCAAAATGATCTTTTAAATTGACAAACATCATATGTGTAATTCGTGGCACAATTCAAACGGGATGGAAAGATAATCTTTCTCTCTCCATTGACTTCAATACATACTTTTTCTGAAATAAGGTCCCATGGAGGAAGGGGAGGGGCTTCACCTCTCTGTGGAGAGAATTCTACCTCCATATTATAATAATAATAATATATTGGATTTCGTAGTGCTTTTCCTAATGCTCAGACGCTGTACATGAAATCAGAACAGAAACGGTAGTTGTTGTTGATCAGAGTTTGAAAGTGAATAAGTGAGTTTTGAGAGATTTGTTTCGGATGTGACTTGTGCTTCATATACCTTTCAAGATTCAAGGCTTTTATTGTCATTCGTACTTAGCTGCAGTGCAGATATGTCAATGAACATCTTAGGTCACGGCTCCTCCAGCAGAGCAACACAATAACACAGATAAAAAGTAAATACAAATAGAATAGAAATAGTTTTTTTTCAGATGCAAACAGATGATTGTTATGGATGTTGTTTCATAAGGTCAGGTGTTTACCAGTCTTATGGCCCGTGGGATGAAACTACCTGAAGTCAGTTGGTGTGAAGAGTGATTGTGACATCTTTGTGTTTCAGGCTCTCTCTCAGAGGAGGGTCTCCTGCTGTATCTCCGCGCTCTGCAGTCTCTGCTTCCTCTGCTGCCGGTGTCAGAGAGCAGCGGCAGACCTGAGGTCAGCAGCGACTCAGAGGACGACGACACCGGCATCCATCCGAAAACCAAGCAGGTGGGACACACACACACACACACACACACACACACACACACACAGAGATAATGATCATGTTGCTGCAAAACAAGCGTGAATTCGGGTTGAAAAACAAGCTTGTTTTTCACTTCATAAAATAAAAAAATGTAACGTTTTTTTTGTAAAGTAGAAGTACTCAGATCCTGTACTTGAGTAAAAGTAGAAGTACTCAGATCTTGTACTTGAGTAAAAGTAGAAGTACTCAGATCCTGTACTTGAGTAAAAGTAGAAGTACTCAGATCTTGTACTTGAGTAAAAGTAGAAGTACTCAGATCTTGTTCTTGAGTAAAAGTAGAAGTACTCAGATCTTGTTCAAGTAGAAGTACTCAGATCTTGTACTTGAGTAAAAGTAAAAGTACTCAGATCTTGTACTTGAGTAAAAGTAGAAGTACTCTGATATTGTACTTGAGTAAAAGTAGAAGTACTCTGATCTTGTACTTGAGTAAAAGTAGAAGTACTCAGATCTTGTTCTTGAGTAAAAGTAGAAGTACTCAGATCTTGTAAAAGTAGAAGTACTCAGATCTTGTTCTTGAGTAAAAGTAGAAGTACTCTGATCTTGTACTTGAGTAAAAGTAGAAGTACTCAGATCTTGTTCTTGAGTAAAAGTTGAAGTACTCAGATCTTGTTCTTGAGTAAAAGTAGAAGTACTCTGATCTTGTACTTGAGTAAAAGTAGAAGTACTCTGATCTTGTACTTGAGTAAAAGTAGAAGTACTCAGATCTTGTTCTTGAGTAAAAGTAGAAGTACTCAGATCTTGTAAAAGTAGAAGTACTCAGATCTTGTACTTGAGTAAAAGTAGAAGTACTCAGGTCTTGTTCTTGAGTAAAAGTAGAAGTACTCAGATCTTGTACTTGAGTAAAAGTAGAAGTACTCAGATCTTGTACTAGAGTAAAAGTAGAAGTACTCAGATCTTGTACTTGAGTAAAAGTAGAAGTACTCAGATCTTGTTCTTGAGTAAAAGTTGAAGTACTCAGATCTTGTACTTGAGTAAAAGTAGAAGTACTCAGATCTTGTTCTTGAGTAAAAGTAGAAGTACTCAGATCTTGTTCTTGAGTAAAAGTTGAAGTACTCAGATCTTGTACTAGAGTAAAAGTAGAAGTACTCAGATCTTGTACTTGAGTAAAAGTAGAAGTACTCAGATCTTGTTCTTGAGTAAAAGTTGAAGTACTCAGATCTTGTACTTGAGTAAAAGTAGAAGTACTCAGATCTTGTTCTTGAGTAAAAGTAGTTTGGTTTTCCCCAAATTCCAACTCCTGTGTTTCCCTCTCTCCATCAGGATGACAGCAGGAAGAGATTTCCTTGTGACGGATTAATAAAGTATGTCTTCTTCTTCTTCTCTCCTCTCTCCATCAGGATGACAGCAGGATCTCAGTGCAGCTGATCACAGAGGAGTGTGTTCACAAGTTAGACACGAAGCACCAGACCAACGCTCTGCTGAACCTCGTGTGGAGAGACTCTGCCAGCGAGGAGGTTTTCACCATGATGGCGTCCATCTGTCACACACTCATGGTTCAACACCGCCTCATGGTGCCAAAAGTCAGGTAAGAGACACACACAGGATAAAGAGCTATTATTAAAAAGGCCATATTGTGCTTTTGAGGTTTTCCCTTTCCTTATTTGGTGTGGTATTATTATTTTCATCCCTGGAAATGACAGTGTTAAAACTAGGGGTGCAACAACTAATCGACTTAATCGATTAAAATCGATTACCAAATTAGTTGCCAACTAATTCAGTCGTCGATTCGTTGGTGACGTCATCACATGTGTTTTAATTTTAGTCATTTGTTGCAGCCCTAGTTAAAACCCTACCTCCAAACCTGAAGCATGTGTACATTTACATGTGTACAGTGTATAGATATGTGTATGCATATAAAGACGGTTGCTGCTATTGGCCAGCGCTCCAACACATTGTACGTGAGGCTAAGGGGGCGGGACATCTTTAAGCAGGTTGACCAATCACAACAGAGCAGGTCAGCTTCATCCCAAAAAGATATACATATCAATAGTAGGAAAGATAAATTAATCTAAAGAATAAATTAGAATTATAGACATAATGTTCTACTATTACATTCAATTCGTTTTTTATACTTTTCCAATTTCTTCTTTATTAAAATTGTTGATATTGTATTATTATTTCGGACCTGGATATTAAAATCCTACCTCCAAACCTTAACCATGTGTGTATACATATGAGTACATGTGTGTGTGTATGTACAGATATGTGTATGCATATATAGAGGTTAATGGGTGTGTGTGTATTTATATACATATGTTATTATTGTTTATACTTATTTTAATACATTTTATATCCAAATATCATGCAAGAGGGTTGATATGGAGGTTATTATATTGATTATTTTTATATATCTATAAGTGCTCAAACGCATGTCTTTGCAGTTAAAATGCCATAAATGAGATACATTTGAAAAGGCAGGTGTTTTTTAAATCGACACACAACAAATATAACGGCGTTTTTCATTTTTATCTCCCATCATAACATTTAACTGGTCCTGTCAGAGTCCACTCTTCTTTCAGAGAGCGTTGTTTACACCCCCGCCTGATTGAGGGGAAACTGTGTGTTCGTGTGTTTCCGCGCTGTAAGCAGGAATGTAAATAACGGTGCAGCGAGGCAGCCGGTTATCTGTGCTCTTCGCCCACTGGCATTTACAACCGGCGGAGGAAACGGGATGTCAGGGAATATGTCACTCCCTCCCCCCCCCCCCCCCCCCCCCCCATCCCCATTCTCAGGTTGATTACATTAGGGCCAGGATGTCAGAGGTGGAGTGAGGGGAGGAGGCGGAGGACTGAGTGACGGGAGGTTATCCAGACTGTGGCAACCTGCTCTAGTTAATTATTAGTTCTGCGGAGGGAGTACTACGAAGCGTTCTTCAGTAAAAAGTACTCAGATCTTGTTCTTGAGTAAAAGTAGAAGTACTCAGATCTTGTAGTAAAAGTAGAAGTACTCAGATATTGTAGTAAAAGTAGAAGTACTCAGATCTTGTAGTAGAAGTACTCAGATCTTGTACTTGAGTAAAAGTAGAAGTACTCAGATATTGTACTTGAGTAAAAGTAGAAGTACTCAGATCTTGTAGTAAAAGTAGAAGTACTCAGATCTTGTAGTAGAAGTACTCAGATCTTGTACTTGAGTAAAAGTATAAGTACTCAGATCTTGTAGTAAAAGTAGAAGTACTCAGATCTTGTAGTAAAAGTAGAAGTACTCAGATCTTGTACTTGAGTAAAAGTAGAAGTACTCAGATCTTGTACTTGAGTAAAAGTAGAAGTACTCAGATCTTTTACTTGAGTAAAAGTAGAAGTACTCAGATCTTGTACTTGAGTAAAAGTAGAAGTACTCAGATCTTGTACTTGAGTAAAAGTAGAAGTACTCAGATTTTGTACTTGAGTAAAAGTAGAAGTACTCAGATCTTGTAGTAAAAGTAGAAGTACTCAGATCTTGTAGTAAAAGTAGAAGTACTCATATCTTGTAGTAGAAGTACTCAGATCTTGTACTTGAGTAAAAGTAGAAGTACTCAGATCTTGGAGTAAAAGTAGAAGTACTCAGATCTTGTAGTAAAAGTAGAAGTACTCAGATCTTGTACTTGAGTAAAAGTAGAAGTACTCAGATCTTGTACTTGAGTAAAAGTAGAAGTACTCAGATCTTGTACTTGAGTAAAAGTAGAAGTACTCAGATCTTGTACTTGAGTAAAAGTAGAAGTACTCAGATCTTGTACTTGAGTAAAAGTAGAAGTACTCAGATCTTGTACTTGAGTAAAAGTAGAAGTACTCAGATCTTGAGTAAAAGTAGAAGTACTCAGATCTTGTACTTGAGTAAAAGTAGAAGTACTCAGATCTTGTACTTGAGTAAAAGTAGAAGTACTCGGATCTTGTACTTGAGTAAAAGTAGAAGTACTCAGATCGTGTACTTGAGTAAAAGTAGAAGTACTCAGGTCTTGTACTTGAGTAAAAGTAGAAGTACTCAGATCTTGTTCTTGAGTAAAAGTAGAAGTACTCAGATCTTGTTCTTGAGTAAAAGTAGAAGTACTCAGATCTTGTACTTAAGTAAAAGTAGAAGTACTCAGATCTTGTTCTTGAGTAAAAGTAGAAGTACTCAGATCTTGTTCTTGAGTAAAAGTAGAAGTACTCAGATCTTGTACTTAAGTAAAAGTAGAAGTACTCAGATCTTGTTCTTGAGTAAAAGTAGAAGTACTCAGAACTTGTACTTGAGTAAAAGTAGAAGTACTCAGAACTTGTACTTGAGTAAAAGTAGAAGTACTCAGAACTTGTACTTGAGTAAAAGTAGAAGTACTCAGAACTTGTACTTGAGTAAAAGAGTAGAAGTACTCAGATCTTGTACTTGAGTAAAAGTAGAAGTACTCAGATCTTGTACTTGAGTAAAGTAGAAGTACCAGAGTGTAGGAATACTCTGTCACAGTAAAAGTCCTGCATTCAAAATGTTCCTCAAGTGAAAGTAGAAAAGTATTCTCATCAAAATATAGTGAAAGACAGTGAAAGTAGTCGTTGTGCAGATTGGTCCATTTCAGAATAATATATATGATATGTTTTATAATGATTGATCATGAAAGTGTTCTCAAAGCTGGTGAAGGTGCAGCTAGTCTGAATGACTTTGTAGACTGCAGGGTAGCTGGTGGATTTACTCCAGGTGGAACTAAAGTCTGATTCAACACTTGATTAGATTTCACATCATTCATCCAGATCTGTGAAGTAACTAAAGCGATTAAATGTGTATAAATACAAAATACAAACCTGAATTCCTCTGTGATAAAACACAGCTAACAGATTTAGAGGAATCTCCCCGTCTGCCTCATTCCCCTTAATTTTTTACGGCTTCCTCCTTCTCTTCGCTTTTACCATAAATCCTGCCCTTCGTCTTCCATCATTATCGGATATCTGTACAAAATAATTAGCTCACTGAGAAAGATTAATCACTGCAGGAGTGGACGGGATAGCTTTACAAGAGGCTAAGGGGAGCAAATTGCATCCCTGCCTTGATTTACTGCTCGTACAGCAAAAAAAAAAGGAGAGAGAGGCTGCCCGGGCATCCAGGCACGCTTCCTTTTTAATAAATATGTAAAATGTATTTTTTCTAAGAAGCTGTTAAAGGATTTGGAAGCTAAATGGATTTCTGATTGGTTTGCTAATTGTCCTAAGTGTGTTGAAGTGACTCCGGTGTCATTTCCCTTTTAATTGTTTAGCGCTTTTCTTATATTTGGTGTAATGTCACTCTTAGCCGACGTAGCACTCTGCTGCTAACGGGGCTCGCTCCGATGAATGTCCTTCATTTGCTTTCGAACAGTAGCCGTGATTTTAAGTGTTGTCGTGAGATAATGGGCGTGTTGCTGCAAAACAAACGGGTTGAAAAACAAGCTTCTTCAAATACAAAATCTAACGTGTGTTATTCACAGAAATGATCCTTTCATTGCTGCGAAATGAAATGATCCAGGCTTGATTCACACACACACCACACACACACACACCACACACACACACACACACACACACACACACACACACACACACACACACACACACACACACACACACGAACGGGCCCTGACTTTGTTTATTAGCGGTTCATTCCGTGATTGAAATGGGGGTTTGTTTTTCTTTCTCTCGGGCCGTAAATCTGCGTGTCAGCTGGCATTTTAGTGCTTTGTTTCCCATTTCAATCAAACACCCCGCTCCACTTGTTATGAGCTTCTCTCCGGAGCCTTGTGGTCGTGACAGATGGTGCGCGCTCGGGCTGAAACCATTTCTCAAGGCGTACCCAGGCTTGTCTGACACTCTGCTCCTAATGCTCAATCCCACTTTGGGACTTTGGTCTCAGCAGATTGAATGGGGTTTTGAGCGTTGACATTGAGATGCAACACACACACACACACACACACACACACACACACACACACACACACACACACACATACATACACTCACACTTTAACAAAGAGCAGCTTGCCTGACGCTCAACTTACTACCGTTGACATCCACCTCTACCCCAGGTTTATTCCATTTTTACTTATTTTTATTTTCATTTTCATATCCTGTAAATCCCCCTGAGACAAAAGTAGAATTTGTGATATTTGGGACTTTGGTCTCAGCAGATCGAATGGGATTCTGAGCGTTGACATTGAGATGAGACACACACACACACACACACACACACACACACACACACGGACAAAGAGCCTCTTATTTTACTATCGTTGACATCCACCTGGAGCGGCATCTTCCTCTGTTTCTCTACCCCAGGTTTATTCAATTCTTTCCCCGTTGACTGTGAGGTGTCTTTGGGAGTTTTTCCTTGCACGATGCGAGGGTCTAAGGACAGACGGTGTCTTATTCTTATCCCGTATAAACTCTAAAGCCCCCTGAGACAAAAGTACAATTTCTGATACTGAGCTGTATACATAAACTGAATATCTTTGCGTCTCCTCCCCCTGACCTTTGCTCCTCTGCTCTCCCGAGAATACGCCTCCCCTATTAAAGGCAAGCATCCTTATCGGTGTCACTCTTAAAAAACATTATATGCGCCACTTTATTTAACCCCTCTTTAGCTTACTTAGCCACATGACTGTCCCCCTCTGTGTGAAAAGAGGACACACACACTTGAACAAAGAGCAGCTTCACACCTCGGTGCCACAGCCATTGAGGTTCGTTAGCTATTCTCTGTGTTATCATGTAATTCACTGAGAGTGTGGAAGCATTTCTGGAGCTCTGGGGTCACGACGAGGGCCATTCTTCCCCTCCTCCTCCACCCTTTCGTCCTCCATTGTGTTGCTCCCCTCCTTCCCATTAAGTTAAATGGGGCTCCAGCAGGAAGCCTGTTTATGACCCTCTCCAGCAACTAGTTTACTAATGGAAGGTGCCTCGCCTAAATAAAGCTTAATGGCTCATTTCATCTCCTTTCGGACCTCGCAAGGTTTTAAAAAGACGAGAGAAAGGGCAAGAAAATTCTACGAGGGAAATGTTGGTCTCATTTATTTCCCCTTCACTTTAACTCGTGTCCTTCTGTTAACAGGCCAACGTTAACAGTCTGAGAGGCAGACAGATTGACGGAAAGTCGTTTTACGGTGATCACGCTGATTGTGTCATGGCTCTTTAACTGAAAATAAATGTTTTAATCTTAAGTGTTTTACCTTTCTCTGTTTTTTCTGCAGACTTCTGTACAGTTTAGCTTTCAACGCACGCTTCCTGAGGCATCTCTGGCACCTGATAATCACCATGACGACAAAAATGATCACCGGGTAAGCTGATTATTGGCAAATGTATCTAATCTAGGTTCAGCCTAAAAAAGAGTATTCAACCCCCTTGAAAACGATCACACTTGCTGTTCTGTTTCATATTTAATATCCAAACTCTGGCCCTCAGTAAGGCTGTGAAAATGAAACTAAAGAGCACTTTATGGAGGTTTGAGATCAAGTACAAGACATGCATACAATAGGAAAAGTAATAATACAAAATAATATACAAGTACGTGGATATCCTTGTGTGCAATGTTGGATCAAAAGTGAGTAAGAGGAGGCTGCCCGTGTGGGAAGGTGGTTAAAAGGCGGATATTGAAGTTAATTTAGATTATTATGCTAGAATAGATGGCTCTACCATATACTAATAATGTGTAGGGGTTGAGTACTTATGCACTTATACTTACGCCCTTGAAAATATACGGTTAAAACATATGGATTTGCCATAAAAATACTGATAAAAAATCATTTGTAATCTAGACAAATCTGATAAGTTTGAAGGGGGATTGAGTACTTTTGAAAGCCACTGTACCTCATACTTCTTCATCTAATTTCCTGTCTGCCCCCCCCCCCACCTTTTAGGCTGTCATCGTAGCATAAGATGGCTCTACTGTATACTAATGTGTAAGGGTTTAACATGTGTGAAAGTGGCATCTTTTACTTCATTTTAATTTGTATATTCATCAAGACAAATCTGATAAGTTTCAAGGGGGATTGAGTACTTTTGGAAGCTACTGTGCCTCATACTTCATCTCATCCCCCACCCCCTCAGGTCAGGCTGATATTGAAGTTCATTTAGACTCTTATTCTAGTGTCTCTATGTGTAGGGGTTGAGTACTTCTGCATTTATACGTATGCCCTTGAAAACATACTGTTAAAACATGTGGATTTGCCATAAAAACACGGACACAAAAATGTGATATGTGTACGTTTTCTGACGGGGAATTTAGTGCTTTTGGTAGCCTCTGTACCTCCATACTTCTTCATCTAATTTCCTGTCTGTTTCCTCCTCCTCAGCTCCATGGTGCCGCTGCTGCAGCTGATCTCTCGAGGGTCTCCGATGTCGTTCGAGGACTCGAACCGGATCATTCCCCTCTTCTATCTGTTCAGCTCGCTCTTCAGCCACTCGCTCATCTCCGTGCACGACAGCGAGTTCTTCGGACATGAGATGGAAGGTAGGGAACTTTTTTAATTTAATTTTTACTTTATTATTTGCCTTACTTGTTTGTTTGTTAACAGCATGTAAAGTGGCCTTGGGTCCCTTGAAAGGCGCTATCAAAATTGTATAATTTTTAAGCTTTTTATCTGGATTTTAAGTTGTGATTGCACGTACCTTTGTTTTGCAGCCTATAGCTTTTCATTAATGCTCTGTACATGCAAATATATGAAATGTAAAGGGACGTCATGTCGGTATGATTGCAACCAGAGGTGGAAGAAGTTCAAGTAAAAGTCCTGCGTACAAAAGCCTTGGTGGATTAGCAAAGTGGAGCTAATTTGAAATGCTTTCTATATCGCTGCTGGAGATCATAACCTAAGTCAATATGTTTAGAGATTGATATCAACATCAGAGACTGCACCGACCTCCACAATGTAGGGGAGTAAAAGGTATAATATTGGCTTCTTAAATGTAGAAAAGTAGACTTATAAAGAAGTAATATTCAGGTAAGTACAAGTACCTCAAAATTGTACCTTTTTAGAGCACTTGACTAAATCTAATGTGTTATATTCCACCACTTATAGGCCACACACACATCAGTATATATTCACTGTGGGTTGTTTTCAGCCGCCACGCGCTGTCGTGCCGCCGTGTGTAAATGTGGAAATCGATATCAGTGAAAGATAATGATCCTCCCTCTCCACAGGTCAGGCTCAGTCCTCCATGATGCCCTTCAGCCTGCTGGAGCTGGTGTCTCTGTCTCGCTGTCTGAGGGACGCCTGTCTGGGTATCATCAAGCTGGCTTATCCCGAAACTAAAACAGGATATCGAGAGGAATACGTGGCCGCTTTCCGCAGCGTCGGAGTGAAGACAAACACGGCGGTGCAGCAGAGGATCCTAGCGGAGCAGAAACGCTGGGTGCAGCTGTTCAAGGTGAGATGTTTAAACACACACACACACACACACACACACACACACACACACTACAGATGACTGGTGAATACACAAGGTGGCAAAAACGTCCTTTTACCATCAAAGATTAGACCGGCTTTGACCCAGAACGATACTGAAATGCCTCCCTTTCTTTGAGGAGTTCCTAAGGTATTGTACAAGATATCTGGGGTTACTTTAACGGTATCTTTATTCCATTGTTTTATTGTTTTGTGATCATTTACTTATTCGAACACATTCATTGCTGGGTGCAGCTGATCAAGGAGAGATGTTTAAAGTAAAAACACACACACACACACACTCCTTTTTCGCTTCATAAAATACAAAAGCTAACGTGTGTTATTCACAGAGATCATTTCATTGCTGCGAAATGAAATGATCCAGGCGTGATTCATCAAGCTCACACACACACACACACACACACACACACACACACACACACACACACACACACACACACACACACACACACACACACACACACACACACACACACCACACACTACTAATTAGATGCAACACCTACAATATGGCTTTAGAAATTGTAGTAGCCCAGATTTCAAATCTATACACAATTTTAATTGTTCTGTTATCATTTACTTATTTTAATTCATCGTCATGTTTTTCTGTATCTCAACTTGTTCTGTAACGCACTTTGGGCTGCATCCTTGAATGAGGAAGTACTCGTAGCAACACTAAATTGAAAAAATACTCTGTTACAAGTCTTGCAAAATCTTACACAGTTAGAAGTACAAAGGTAGTGGCATTAGGCCTCAAAGTAGCTCGTATACTTAAAGGTTTCTGCCTCCTTTTCGACCGCTGTTGCTAAGGCTATTTGCGTCTATATAACCTCATGCATGTCATTGTGTGAGTATTCGTTAAAGGAGCTGTTAAGTCTGTCATAACAGTTACAGCCGGTCCCATTTCCATATAATACCCAGGCTAGATTATATCAATCGAAACACTCCAAGTCATTTTCATAGAACGGCGATCAATCTCCACGCCGATCGCAGTGGAGTCGGCAATAATGGCGAGTGCAAAATGTTGTAAGAGGCGCGTGGCGATGGGTTTTTTAGCAGATCTACCCCCTTTGACTCTGGGAATGAATAAGCATTCCTTAATTAGCCCATCGGGTTAAGTGCAAGCCTTAATGTGCCTTTCCCAAACTCCGGCGTGACATCGTTCTCCAAACATGGCCAAGAAGAAAGTTCCATTAGCAATATTAATACAAGCTTAGTTGATCATTTTCATTCAATTAACTTCTTTCAATTAAATAGATAGCTCGACAATGGAGGTGATAAAAGATGGGGAGGGACGGCTGATGACACGAACCAAACATTAGCGTGTTAGGGGTCAGCGGCGTTAAACCGACTGTAAATCCAACCGTTCAATTTGGAAAAAGCATTTCCCCTGCTCCCCACTTCTTTAATGGGTCGTTTTAGCTGACAGGACTTTGAGCAGGTCTTTTATTAAAAAAAACACCCACTTCTCTTCACGTGTTTGCCACCTTTCACACACTTTTAAATCCTTCTGTCAGAGACTAACGGCCAAGAACAAAGACGCCTAATTACCGTCTCCTTGATAGAAAATGGACGGGAGGAAAGGGGAGGTGTAGAATGAGAGAGAGAGAGAGACGAGGAGAATGAAGTTAATGCTGTTTTCTGCCTCATTTCCTCTGGGTAAACAACCAATGGGTGACCTCCACCTTTTCTTTGCCTGCTCATGCACACATGCTCGATTTCCACAAACACAGACGGGCGTTAGGTCACCATGCTTCAATTCACAGAGAGGCTACACAATCCCTAATGTGGTTCAAATCATGATTTATCATCTAAGGTATCAATGGTTAATAATGGGCTGGGCTCTGGTTTCAGACAGAGGGTGAAAAGAGGGCAGTATGATAAATATAAAGAGCTTTTTGAACATTAAAGCATGCAGACATGTCCCAGTAGAGACACTACATACTGATATACACCTGAACATCAGCAGGAGAGGACTCTTTAAAGTAGAGACACTACATACTGATATACACCTGAACATCAGCAGGAGAGGACTCTTTAAAGTAGAGACACTACATACTGATATACACCTGAACATCAGCAGGAGAGAACTCTTTAAAGTAGAGACACTACATACTGATATACACCTGAACATCAGCAGGAGAGGACTCTTTAAAGTAGAGACACTACATACTGATATACACCTGAACATCAGCAGGAGAGGACTCTTTAAAGTAGAGAGACTACATACTGATATACACCTGAACATCAGCAGGAGAGAACTCTTTAAAGTAGAGACACTACATACTGATATACACCTGAACATCAGCAGGAGAGGACTCTTTAAAGTAGAGACACTACATACTGATATACACCTGAACATCAGCAGGAGAGAACTCTTTAAAGTAGAGACACTACATACTGATATACACCTGAACATCAGCAGGAGAGGACTCTTTAAAGTAGAGACACTACATACTGATATACACCTGAACATCAGCAGGAGAGGACTCTTTAAAGTAGAGAGACTACATACTGATATACACCTGAACATCAGCAGGAGAGAACTCTTTAAAGTAGAGACACTACATACTGATATACACCTGAACATCAGCAGGAGAGGACTCTTTAAAGTAGAGATACTACATACTGATATACACCTGAACATCAGCAGGAGAGGACTCTTTAAAGTAGAGACACTACATACTGATATACACCTGAACATCAGCAGGAGAGGACTCTTTAAAGTAGAGATACTACATACTGATATACACCTGAACATCAGCAGGAGAGGACTCTTTAAAGTAGAGATACTACATACTGATATACACCTGAACATCAGCAGGAGAGGACTCTTTAAAGTGAATGCATGTTAATTTTACTGACTGCTCATAACAATGTATGTTAATGGTTTCCTACAATGGCTCTTTGAATGTCACAACATGGCTTCAAAGTGAAATATCAGTTTAGAGCCCTTCTTGTTCTCTTAGCGCAGTGTGAACCTCGCGGTCTCGTCTTCTCTGTTTTCCTTTGGCTGATGTCAGCAGACCTCAGTAATTAACAGGCCTGGACATTGAGGGACGGCACAGGTCGTTTTTCTTTTATACTCCCCATAAATGGTGCACTAATGGCTGAATTGTCAAATTGCTTTTTTCTCTCTAATCGAAGGCATCCTGTTTGGACAGAGGAAGCTCTCTATCAGTCTCTATTCAAATGTACCTTATCTTACAATGAAGTGGATTGTGTAGGGTTTAAGTACCTGAATTAAAAGATGTTAACGTGTCTTTGTGTGTTTGATCTATCGCCAGGTCATCACTAACTTGGTGAAAATGGTGAAAGCTCGCGACATCAGACGACCTTTCTGTCCCGCAGGTCACTGGCTCTCTGAGGAGGTCAACATCCGAGCAGATAAGGTATTTCCCTCCGTTTCAAATATTTTTTATTGAGAAGAAGAATACGAGTGTAAGCAGCAGTACATACTTCTTTGGGGTGGAAATCACGCTTCCCTTTTTCAACATAGAAGACAAACACAACAGCCAACAAGGAATAATAAAGAAAAAACACAGCGTGACAGGAATAGCATACTCAATGACGTTCATAGTCATAGTGAGAAAGAACATACAAAATAGTATATTTAATAACACTTTCTATATATTCAATGTTGGATTCATGATACTCCTCAGATTGTAGGAGAAAATGCAACACCTGGATTTCTGTTACTTGGTATTTATTACCTATTTGGTGATGGATAGATATATAGATATATATATCAGTGGCGAACCGTCAGGGCCTTCAAGGTATTCAGAGAATACCCTGAAACACTCAGATAAAACAAACAAAAACATCGATTTAATTATATAAATAAAAAGAATAAATGAGAATGGTATCTGTGTTGTAGATCTGTAATGTTACAGTGTTACGTTGACTTGTTTGTCCTTCTCGGACCATGCACTACGCATTTCAGTGGGTTTGTGTTGGAAAAGAAAGCAACCAATCAGATCTTGTTCTGGGTCTCTGGGTAGAACATCCTTCAACAAGGTATTCTACATCCTTGATCGAATGCCCTGGCCGTTGCACTGAATGAGAGCGTACGTTTGGACTGACAGTTTGATCAACCAATCAGATATTGATTTGTAGCCAATGGGCGTGTTCTTTCAGAGTGTGTGTCTACAGAAGGTCCACTTGTGATAGACACGGTTCGCCACTGATATATATATATAGGGTTACAAGGGGATTTAAATTGGAACAGGACAATGTAACTGATATTCCCCAGATTATATCCTCAGTGTAAAATACAGGTATTCAGATTCTGAAAATGCAACACCTGGTTTGCACAAAGCTTCCTGATGGGAGTTCATTGCAAATAAAGTCAGTACATATGAAAATAATCGGTTTGAAATGTTTCAATCAATTGCAAAGTCATGTGTCACTTGGTATCTCTTACCTCAGACGGGTTTGATTGATGGATAGATATGTATAAAAAAGGTTACCAGGTGATTTAAACTGGAACAAGACAATGTAAATAACTTTAAATAACCAAAAACAATATGCATTGACAAGTAAGAGCAATAGATAAAACAAAAGTTACAACCTTCCAGTGGGTTTTATTCTTTCTAGGAGTTTATTTAGAGCTATATATATCTCTAAATCTAGGCCATAGCACTTTTATTGACCTCTTTTCTCCCCAGGTCACCCAGTTGTACGTTCCTTCTGCGAGACACGTGTGGAGAACGAGGAGGATGGGCCGCATTGGACCCCTGCAGTCAACACTTGATGGTAAATTCATCTGTAAAAACACAAAGCACTTTAGATATTAGGATACAAGACTTGTGTGTTGTCTTTTTCCTGGTTTTAAAGGCTGCAGTCATGTCGTTTTCTGAAGTGTCCTCGCTGTTTTATTACCTGACTTTACCCCCATGTTACAAAGCACTTTGACCGTTGAGGTGATACCTGGAAAAGTAATAGAGTGCCACAGTGACGAGTACTAAAACCCGGAAGTAAGTTAGCATTTGACCACTTCCGGTTCCCTGGACGAAAAAGCAATGCAATCTCTCCATAGGGTTTTGGAAGATAGCTGGAACTAAGGTCTGTGGTTGAGACACATTGAAGAGACGGGTCACGTTTTGCAGAGACCCCACTGGTGATTTCTGAAGAGTGGACGTGTCTGAAAAACGATGGTTGTTACCAAGTGGCTGAATAGGACTACAGAAGTGGTGGAGGCCGTTATACGTCATTACGCCGAACACGTAAACACTCCTCTGAGTTAGTTTCTGTTCTGCTTGAAAGCAAGTCCCTGCCTCCTGCAAAGTGTTCAAACAAACGCTTCAACCCTGCTGTAGTTCCTTTATAGCATAACGTTTTGCTTCTGCCAATTAGATTTATGATTCGAAAATTATAAAGAGTCCTGCAAGGGTCTGATTTTCAAGACCCGCTCCCGCCCCGCACCCGCGACGTGCATTACCGAACCCGCCCGCTACCCGCACTCAGAAAGCGTGGGATGTTTTCTCCATCTACTGTAGGATGACACCAAAAGCCTCCAGACGCTGGATTTCGCTCTTGAGGAAGTGTTATTGACAATGCTGTATTCTCCCAGCTCCGCCTTCACCTCAGCCATTTCGAATGTGGCGCGCTCAGCAGCAGATTGATGCGCTGCAGAGGTTATGATTATGCGCGGTCTCAGAGAGGTCTGAGGATTTAAACCCGCGGGTACCCGCAAAAAAGGTGATTCGCGGGTGGTATTTTTTCAAACGCTTTTTTCCGGGTTCGGGTCTGGGTAAAACAAAGAAGATGCGGGTCGGGTCGCGGGTGTTGCATAATATCTATATTAAAATAATAATAATTTAATGTTTAAATCCTCAGACCTCTCCCCCGCGGGACCGGGCATAATCATAACCTCTGCAGCGCATCAATCTGCTGCTGCATTGGAAATGGCTGAGCTGAAGCTCTCAGCGGAGAATACAGCATTTTCAATAACACTTCCTCGAGAGCGAAACCCAACGTCTGGAGGCTTTTGGTTCCTAGATGAGAAAATAACCAACATCCCACGCTTTGAGACAAATATGCACCTGCGTGTGTTAACAATTGCACGTTTTCACTGCTCATATTTAGGCCGGGTCGGGTCGGGTTGCGGAACTAATTGGCAATATGTGCGGGTATCGGGGTGGGTTCGGTATTGCACGTCGCGGGTGCGGGGTGGGAGCGGGTCTTGAAAATCAGACCCGTGCAGGACTCTGCTCTGGGGTAGACATGTGGATATTATCCGGCTGAACAAAACGTGATCCGTCTCTTGAATGTGTCTCAACCACAGACCTTATTTCCAGCTATTTTCCAAAATCCTACGGAGAAATCTCTTTACGTTTTGGTCGAAGGAACAGGAAGGAGTTTACTTCCGGGTTTTAGGACGCGTCACTGTGGCGCTGGTGGATTGTGTGTTCATTTAGTGAAAATAAGGCAAACACGTTGAAACTCCTTGTAAATGTCTTTTCCTGGTTTCATGTCATTTTCTGTACCGTCCTAGCTGTTTTATTATCTTTACTCCCATTTTACAAAACCATTTAGACCGTGGAAGTTATACCTCGAAAACTATTAGGATTTGATGTTAATTCAGTCTCCTTCTCCATGTTTGTTTTGATGTTTTATGGAGCTGTCGATTGATACATGAGCTCCGAATCCTCCCCATAGTTAGGGTGCAAACTGAATGATCCTTTGGTTTGGGAATAGAAAATGTTTGCATCTTACCAAGTGATTAATTTGCTTTCTTTAGTCTAAAACCCCAGTAGTTTCATGATCCTTTTCACAGCACTTCACAAGGAAAAAACCTCATTAGCCTTCGTCGTTTTAGCAAAGATACATGACCACGTTTTCTCTCAAATGAAACACTGACGCAGGCAAAGGGTTTCTGTGCATGGTGTGAAAACAAGCAGATAACAATGTGTGTATGATCTGCCCGACCCCACAGGCCGTATGGGATAAATTCAATTAGTGTGAAAGTACCTGATGAACTCAGCCACATCTGGTGCATGTGTTTGTCCGGCCTTTTCTCATTTCCTTAAATGGACAGGCGCCCGGCTGATGAATGAGCAACGTATTGACCACTCTGAGGCCATATTTCTCCTCAAAGATGGAAACCTGATGGGAAAATGCAGATGAGATTGACTAATTGAGCAGAATAATTGAGCTGCAGTGGGCGCAAAGTGAAGAGCTGGTTTAGCTATTGGGGCATTTTCTGTTTTCAGTCGATTTTAATACTGAACAAACATCAGGTTAATGGATTCAGCGCGGCAGGTGGATGTTAATTAAAAGGGTGATGGATGGAAATGGTTCTTACTTACAGAGCAGAGAGAAAGGTAATGATGCTCTAACACAGAGGACACCTGACGTCAGATAAAGTTTCCCTCAACCAGGCTGTGAGGAGGAGAAGGCAAAATAATCTTATGTGTGTCAATGTCCCTTAAAGAGTCCTCTCCTGCTAATGTTCAGGTGTATATCAGTATGTAGTGTCTCTACTTTAAAGAGTCCTCTCCTGCTGATGTTCAGGTGTATATCAGTACGTAGTGTCTCTACTTTAAAGAGTCCTCTCCTGCTGATGTTCAGGTGTATATCAGTATGTAGTGTCTCTACTTTAAAGAGTCCTCTCCTGCTGATGTTCAGGTGTATATCAGTATGTAGTGTCTCTACTTTAAAGAGTCCTCTCCTGCTGATGTTCAGGTGCATATCAGTATGTAGTGTCTCTACTTTAAAGAGTCCTCTCCTGCTGATCTTCAGGTGTATATCAGTATGTAGTGTCTCTACTTTAAAGAGTCCTCTCCTGCTGATGTTCAGGTGTATATCAGTATGTAGTATCTCTACTTTAAAGAGTGCTCTCCTGCTGATGTTCAGGTGTATATCAGTATGTAGTGTCTCTACTTTAAAGAGTCCTCTCCTGCTGATGTTCAGGTGTATATCAGTATGTAGTGTCTCTACTTTAAAGAGTCCTCTCCAGCTGATGTTCAGGTGTATATCAGTATGTAGTATCTCTACTTTAAAGAGTCCTCTCCTGCTGATGTTCAGGTGTATATCAGTATGTAGTATCTCTACTTTAAAGAGTGCTCTCCTGCTGATGTTCAGGTGTATATCAGTATGTAGTGTCTCTACTTTAAAGAGTCCTCTCCTGCTGATGTTCAGGTGTATATCAGTATGTAGTATCTCTACTTTAAAGAGTCCTCTCCTGCTGATGTTCAGGTGTATATCAGTATGTAGTGTTTCTACTGGTACATAGTCTTAATCTAAGTCTTAGTAAATACAAATACAAACACATTAGCCAGTCTTTAGGCAGTGATATGGACCAAGCTTCCCTAGTGACCTATATATACAAAAATGTTGTTTGAGACAGTAGAAAGGCTGAACGGTCCAACATGTTGACCTGTCTCTCTGCAGTTGGTTTGGAGCCTCCTCAGCTGTCTGTGTCTGAAGAGAGACATCTGGCCATCCTCACAGAGCTGCCCTTCGTGGTTCCCTTTGAGGAGCGAGTCAAGGTAACGCACCGTTCTCTCACACACAACCACAAAAACATGTACTACTACTGAGTACTGCAAGACAGGAGATTATGCTGAAGTGTTATTGTGAAATATGCATGCAATTATACATCAACATCCCATTTTGCATGTGGAGCAGTGCTACTTTTAGCCATCATGGTGCTGCTTTAAAGCCGTTACATGACATGCATTTGTGTAGTATATCGGTACACAGTTAAATGATGGAGCATGTTATTTAGTTTGAGGTATTATAAGGTGTCATCATGTGTAGTATGGGTCAAAAAATGATAGCTTCGAAAAATCTAATTTGTGGTGTCAAGTATTTTAAGAAAGGTTAAAGGTCCCTTGGATTAGTTTTTTTGTCTGAGTTACGCCCAAGACCCTTGCCTGCATTTAATTCGTATTGCTTAGTGGCGCATTTCTTTAGTTTTAGTTCATCTTTTGTTGCTTTAAATCCTCTTTTCCCACCTTCTTTGTGCCCTAATCCACCAACAGAAGACATAAATGCCCCTAAATAAGCTAAAGCACAAATGATATATCGTATGAATGTATACTTTTCCATCTGAGAGGATTTGTCACTGACCCTCACGTCTGTCCTGTAGATCTTCCAGAGGTTAATCTACGCCGACAAAAGAGACGTGCAGGGGCGACGGTCCGTTTCCCGACGGCATCAGCGTGACAATCAGACGAAACTACATCTACGAAGACGCCTACGATAAACTGTCTCCAGAAAACGGTACGAACACTTTACGTGCATTATTGGTTGTGTTGAAGCCTGCATTGACGTAGCATCAGAGGAGGAAGCACGGTGAGTAAGATACGATAGGACTTTATTCATCCTGAAGGAAATAGTTGTGCCAGAGTTACAGAAATACAATAAACACAGCAGCACAATAATAATCAAACTGGACACTAACAGTGCAGTAAAAAGAGCAATTCAATCACTACAGGAAACATAGATGGTCACATAGTTAATGTACATATTAAAGGTCACCTATCATGCTATTTTTAGGCAATAGCATGGGTCTCAGAAATATAAAAAACATGTCTATGAAGTGTTTTGGTCAAAAAACCAACAGATCACCCATACTAGCCCTGCCTCATATCCCTCTATTTCACTTCCTGTTCCAAAAGTGCTGGTTCTGGGTATAAACAGGTCTCTCTTGAGAATGAGACGCTGTGTTTCAATGAGATTTTCACCTGTATAAATAAAGGCTAACCCTAAAACTAAGAGGGGGCGGAGCTTATGCTGGCTCATGCGGGACCTGGCAGATACTGTCTAAAATGCTGCGGTGATGAAACGCAAGGATTCTCTCTGAAACAGTATGGAGCTCAAAGGCTTTCTCTCTTGCCGGTTATACCACAAGGTGAGTTCCTTTTTACTTCCTGCTTCTTCACACACATGCTCTCCAGTACAGGTTAGCTCTGAGTGTTAGCGATGCTAATGTAAACACCGACCATATTACGTCCAAAACAGTCAGGCATTGTTTCTGATAGCAGCGTTTCTGATTGGGCCGTGGGTCCACATTTCAGATATTACGCCATATCGGACGCAAATCTGGATCAGCTCCGTTGTTCCCCCGTTTTTAGAGATGTGGGTACGGAGGAAAAGAGAGAGGGTTTTATTCTCTGACGCTGCGTGAGTTCCCCGACGCACCGGGGACACATGTTGATGTAGAAAATACATTTTGCATGATAGGTCCCCTTTAACAGTATTTAGTAGTGCCTTAGAGGAGGAAGCTCTTAATTTGCATTATTTAATTTCATATTCTGTTCTTGTACACATCATATTCTACTTACATGTATATAGACTTATTTTTTACATTTTAGTATTTTATTATATATGTTGCATCGTTGGAGGAGCTCAGGTCAGAAGAATTTCATTGCCATGTATCCACTGTAGCTGCTGAGCATATGACAATAAAACCTTTTGATTTGAATCTTTGAATATGGAAGTAAAGATGAAGGTCTCCTCGTGCAGAGTATTGAATTCCGGTAAAGCATAATCGTGCTTGCGATTATTATAATGGAGCACATAAAAAGTAGAATCAATTATTTTAAGTCACCTCTTTTGTGTTTAAATGTGAAAGGGCACTCCGGTAGGGGCAATCTGATTAAAAGGAGTAGCAGGAGACCTGGGCTGAAGACATGATCTATCATTTATGTGTCTATAAGTTATGGCTGCTCTGATTTATCGCTGTACATTAATTATTCTGAAAGATGACCTTTTATAGGATTTGATTTGAATATTCTGCGGGTCAGGAAAAAAGGGGCTTTCTTGCTAAATGTTTGTTGGGAAAAAACAGCGTGATACGATACATTTAAGTGGTATTGGTTTTATATATTTACATTTTTTCTAAATTAATTTTCTCTATTTACACGAATAATCAGATAATTTGGCTTCTTGGGAAATATTTCAGATATTAAAGCTCCGACCGTCCACACTGACAACAACGGCCTACAGACATAAATAAACCAGCGACTGTATTCTCCATGACACAGGCAGTCTGTGGTTTGTACTTGTTTAACGTTTGTCTAGTTTCTGAACAGATATGAGGAGCTGTGAGCTCTGAGGGCTAACTGCTAATGCTAACGGCTAATGTTGGTTTTGTGTTTCGCATTGAAGATGACGTCACGGCTCCGCCTACACTGCGTTACTATAGTTTCTGCCCCAGTTCCTTAACTGTAATGGAAACGCAGCATAAAGTGAGTCTGGTCTAACGAGGCCTAGCCATACCGTTCTGGTTAGTGCTAGATCGTATCCCTCCTGGGTTTTAGGCGGAAGTGACGTAACCTGCCACCCAGGACAAGAGACGAGCATGAATACATAATTTTCCCACAAAAATATCATAAATATAATATTTTGAGAATTCATAACTTTGGAGGACAGCAGGCTATTACTAATATTTAATAATACAAAAAAAATGACATCTCACAAGAAGAAAAGCACAGATGGGATTTAACACTTAAGCCACTGAGTGCATTTGATTTCGGATTACAGTGACACACGTACGAGGTTTATTTTAAAAAAAGGGTGGAGATTTTTTACGAGTCTGCTCCCTCTCACTCCGGTTCACTGTCCTCCGGATTCCTGCAGGATTCCAGAGTCGCGAAGAGCCCATGCAAAATTAAATGAAATGTGTCTACTTTTACCACCAGATGTGCTGTCAGTTGCTGCAAACGTTTTTTTTTCGCTTCTCATCCACGATTACGTCACTTCCGCCGCCTAAAACCCAGGAGGTATACGATCTAGCACTAACCATACCGTACTAAGCCGAGCGAGGCCCGGCAGTAGAAAAGCGCCATTAGTAAAAGATAAAGAGAGGTCAATAACAACATTTTAGATGATGCTAACAGTTCGAGATATTGTGCATAAACTGATAATGATTGACCTTGACTGATTTGGGAAAAGGCAATGCATTTTATTGATCCATGTTTATTCTTATCCCCTCTTCTCACATGTCGTTTCTTACAGTCTCTCTGCTTCTATAACCTTACAATGACTCGACTGTTGGGGATACGTCATGTGCTCTTACTCATAGTTTTACGGTGTGTTTTCACACTTGTTTATGAGCTACTGTCTGCTTTGATACTGAGACATCATTCTGGTTTAATCAAAATAAAGTAGAATAAAACACTATAAAACGTCTGTAATTGCAAATATAGCAGGTTGATGATCTGATTAAATTAGAAACGTTATATTATTTTACAACCTTAAATGTACACACTGTATCAGCCTCTGTTGTGATTGGTCAACAGCTTAGAGATGTCCCGCCCCCTTAGCCTATCACATACAGTGTTGGAGCACTAGCCAATAGGAGCTTGAGTGTTACATCGTGATGTCACACAATAGCAGGCTAATCTCCACATATTAACACCACTTTATGATTTTCGAAGTAAAACCTAATGTAGGGCTATAAATGAACTACAGCACGGTCACATGACTTCACGTCACCACCGCTAAGGTAAAGGAGGCTAATGTTGGGCTATAAAGGAACTACAGCACGGTCACATGACTTCACGTCACCATCGCTAAGCTAAAGGAGGCTAATGTTGGGCTATAAAGGAACTACAGCACGTTCACATGACTTCACGTCACCACTGCTAAGCTAAAGGTGGCTAATGTTGGGCTATAAAGGAACTACAGCACGGTCACATGACTTCATGTCACCACCGCTAAGCTAAAGGAGGCTAATGTTGGGCTATAAAGGAACTACAGCACGGTCACATGACTTCACATCACCACCGCTAAGCTAAAGGAGGCTAATGTTGGGCTATAAAGGAACTACAGCACGGTCACATGACTTCACGTCACCACCGCTAAGCTAAAGGTGGCTAATGTTGGGCTATAAAGGAACTACAGCACTGTCACATGACTTCACGTCACCACCGCTAAGCTAAAGGTGGCTAATGTTGGGCTATAAAGGAACTACAGCACTGTCACATGACTTCACGTCACCACCGCTAAGCTAAAGGTGGCTAATGTTGGGCTATAAAGGAACTACAGCACAGTCACATGACTTCACGTCACCACCGCTCAGCTAAAGGAGGCTAATGTTGGGCTATAAAGGAACTACATCACGGTCACATGACTTCACGCCACCACCGCTAAGCTAAAGACGGCTAATATTGGGCTATAAAGGAACTACAGCAAGGTCACATGACTTCACGTCATCACCGCTAAGTTAAAGGTGGCTAATGTTGGGCTATAAAGGAACTACAGCAAGGTCGCATGACTTCACGTCACCACCGCTAAGCTAAAGGAGGCTAATGTTGGGCTGTAAAGGAACTACAGCAAGGTCACATGACTTCACGTCACCACCTCTAAGCTAAAGGTGGCTAATGTTGGGCTATAAAGGAACTACAGCAAGGTCACATGACTTCACGCCACCACCGCTAAGCTAAAGGTGGCTAATGTTGGGCTATAAAGGAACTACAGCAAGGTCACATGACTTGACGTCACCACCGCTAAGCTAAAGGTGGCTAATGTTGGGGTGATGAGGCTTAGTCGTCTCATTTAGACACTTGTTAGCAACCGCTGTTTTAAAACGTACATACAGACATATTTTATGCCTTAGAGTAAAGATCTCTTCAGCTTGTGTTAACCACAGAGCTTATAAGTCCCTCCTCTTTGTGTCTTTTCATCAGAACCCGACCTGAAGAAAAGGGTCAGAGTCCATCTTCTGAACGCTCACGGTCTGGACGAGGCCGGTATCGATGGAGGTGGAATCTTCCGGGAGTTTCTCAACGAACTCCTTAAATCTGGCTTCAACCCCAACCAGGGCTTCTTTAAGACCACCAACGAGGGTCTGCTGTACTCTAACCCCGCCGCAGAGATGCTGATGGGAGAGTCCTTCACCAGACATTACTACTTCCTGGGCAGGATCCTTGGAAAGGTAAGCCTCATTTCTTCCCATGTTCCAACAAGATACGATAGGATAATACTTTAATGTTCAGATCAACTCTGACATTTGACTTGCATCACAGCAGCTGGATGGATGGATGGATGGATGGATGAATGGATGGATGGATGGATGGATAGATGGATGGATGGATGGATGAATGGATGGATGAATGGATGGATGAATGGATGGATGGATGGATGGATGGATGGATGGATGGATGGATGTAGGTAGAGAGAGAGATAGATTGATAATTACTTTATTGATCCCAAATGGGAAATGTTTACATTGCAGCAGCATAAAAAACAAGGCAATGTACATAAGAGAAATTAAGACACAAGAAATAAACAGTCCACAAATATTTCTGAAATAAAATAGCATTAAAAGTTAAAAGAAAAATATATATACATGTGGATGTGGAAAATATACTTGTGGAAATACAACTTTCCAGTAACAAATATAATGCAGGATATTATTGTGCAAGTAATGTATTATTCAATAGTTATATTAATAATTGTAATATTGTGTTGTGTTTTCTTCTTGTTCTGTAAAGCACTTTGTAAAGCTGCTTTGTGCACGAAAGGTGCTATTCAAATACATTTGATTATCATTATTATCTGTTGAAAAAGCGTTACGTCTAGTCAGGCTGGTCAACACCGATCAATAGCAGTCGCTGCGTCTGCTCACTAAGAGGTTGTTTTGTTCCAGAAGATGTTTTGGAGGAATTGCTGTCATTTGTTTCCGAACTTTAACCTGGCACTGATGCAAGCTTTGGTTTCTTTAATTACCCTTTAGCATAATCTGTTGACGGCATTGTTTTCCTGTCGCCTCTCTTCCTCTATTGGCACTATTTATTAGGGCCTAATGTTTCTAAATCATCCTTAATGCATGTGCTCGTGATTGTTTATCAAGATGCCTTTTTTCCACCGCATCTCAACCCGGAGAAGAATTACCTCATGACAAGCGGGCGCCTCTCAATTAGGGCGTCCATTAGCCGATGATTCCTACCTCTTGTTTGTGTGGTGATTGCATTCGGCCGGCACTAAATCAGCCCGGCCACACAGACAGGACATAAATAAGTGCTCAAAGCATGTGGTAATAGCATTTTGATCTGTTTTACAGTCCGTAACATCCAGGTTCTCTTCAAGGTGGGCCCGGTCCACTTATCAGATCATCCTCTTCTCTGTATTTTTCACAAGTGAGAAGCGATCAATCAGCAGCCCCCCGCCCCCCCCACTCGCTCTCAATAGCTAATGGTTCAGGCAATTAGGCGAGGGGAAATTAATTTGAATTTGACTTTCAATTAACCCTTCCTTAAGTTCCCCCTTTCTCCATAAAAATGGACGTTTGAGTGGCCATTTGAGAGGCGTATTGATATTTGTTTAGTGCGGTTATTGCCGGGATAAAAGGCAGTGCTTTGTATGGATTGGGATTGCATCACTGCTGCGGCTCAAAGGACACGGGAGATTAATATTGTTAATTAATGTCCGACGCGTGCCATTGTTGTGGAGGTGATGTATTACAGGCAGGAGTGGCTTGTCTGGGGTACTCACTGAAATGGGATTGGACATCAGAATAGCGACCGCTCGTCATTCTTCTTCCTCGCTTGTCCGACCCGCTGACAGGCCGCAAGATTTAAGCCTCAAATGGTGTTTCTCGGATTCTGTGCTTCCAGGCTAATTTAATTGCGACGGGAGTGATTTCTGACATGTTTTTTCACCAAATCTGGCGTCTCGTTATGTGATATGACCCGCCTGTGTGTCTCATTCATGTCTCGTTAGCAGAAAACCTCCCACCTCATCAGCAATGGCCTCTCAACTCCGTAAACTGTGAGGGTGAGGAAAGTTTTCTATCCTCCTCCTCCTCTCACTTTGAGATTGGCTCACCTTATTAATAGAGATGCGTTTTACAGGCATTATAATTTTATTGATTCTTAATGCTGTAAATTAAGCCGTGTATTTGGCAGCTAACAGAACGCACCTGCATTGGAGCTGGCGCTTTTCTCCACCTGATGGTGCCGCGATCTGCTTTAATTGCTTGGCCACTGCACTCACTTATATTAAAAAAGGCCCGGGCCATGATAATTAATTCTATGCAGCCCCCACGACTCATTTTGGCACAATTTCTGGCAATAAACACCCATAAATAAAGTAAGTGGCATTGAAAAAATAAGGCTACAGGTTTTTCCCATATACTTATCACTGCCTCTTCCCGGCATAAGTGTTATTGATAGGTTTCAAGGGGCCAGGCGGAGCATATGGTCTGAAACGAGCGGCGAAATACTAAGTGGATTATTTTGCATAAAAAATAGACAATGTTTGAAGTTGCGCAATTAACCTGTGTTTAGAAAACAGCCGTGATTTATGCGCGCGTGTGTGTGTGTGTGTGTTTAAGATGCATGCATTATGGAAATCCTCCAGATTTATAATCCATTTAGCTGATGCGGTCAGGGTTTTTAGCGCTATCATTTATAAGGACCCGTATATTTTAATGCCTCCAGCAGCCGGCTCTTTTTTCGGACTCTTCCAGTACATTAGCTCTGGGTTTTATGAGTCACCTGGTTCTTAATGGCATTGGAGGTCAAGGTGAGAATTGGCATTTCAAAGTTTGAAAGAGCTGGTGGGTTTTTAGATGGATTGTGTTTTGCTTTCAGTCACTCTAATGTGAACAGATACACCATCTTATCACTTCTTATATAGAATAAGATAGGCATCAGTGTCAAAGGTGTCGAGCAATGCTACACACACATCAAAACAAACTGGAAGAGGATATTAGGAACATGTCACTGTGACCCTGATTGCAATAGATCCTATTTTAAGAAATAGATAGGAATAGAAGCTGATGTATAGTCACTCTGATGTGACCAGATTTAACATCTTACCACTTCTTATAATGCAAGTATTTGAGGCTATGTAGTAGAATAAGATAGGTATCAGTGTATCGTACCAGATGTCGAACGTATTAAGCAATGCTACACACACAGCAACTGTTAAATCAAAATCAACTTTAAGAGGATATTAGGAACATGTGACTGTGACCCTGATGGCAACAGATACTATATTAAGAAATAGGATAGTATTGTGTTGCTCTGTTGGAGGAGCCTGTGACCTAATATTTTCATTGATATATCTACACTGTAGCTATGTACAAATGACAATAAAAGCCTTGAGTCCTTGAAAAGAAGACCAAAAGAGGGAGGATTTGTTTTGTCTACCTGTACCAAGTGTTGAATAAATCCCGTTTGGCTGCACCTGAATCCACCTGTTGTTTTTCAAGCAATAAACAATCTCTCTTTCAAAGCTCGCAGTGTTTTCTCCTTCTGATGTTTGTGGGAATAGTCCTTCAGTTAACGGCCATGTGTTCTCCCTGCAGGCGCTGTATGAGAACATGCTGGTGGAGTTGCCGTTCGCCGGCTTCTTCCTGTCCAAACTCCTGGGAACGAGTGCCGAGGTGGACATCCATCACCTGGCCTCTCTGGACCCGGAGATGTACCGAAACCTGCTCTTCCTCAAGAGCTACGAGGAAGACGTGGAGGAGCTCGGCCTCAACTTCACCATCGTCAACAACGACTTGGGAGAAGCTCAGGTAACCAAAAGAGGGTGGGATGAAGGCACTGATGGCTGGTTATTTGGAGGTGGGAAGTAGTGGAGTACAAACACTTTGTTACTGTACTTAAATACATGTTTCTGGTATCAGTACTTTACTCCACTACTTATTTTTCTGACGACTTTTTACTTTGACTTCTTACATGTTGAACACAAATACCTGTACTTTCTACTTCTTACATGTTGAACTCAAATACCTGTACTTTCTACTTCTTACATGTTGAACCCAAATACCTGTACTTTCTACTTCTTACATGTTGAACCCAAATACCTGTACTTTCTACTTCTTACATGTTGAACCCAAATACCTGTACTTTCTACTTCTTACATGTTGAACACAAATACCTGTACTTTCTACTTCTCACATGTTGAACCCAAATACTTGTACTTTCTACTTCTCTCATTTTCCAAACAGCTGGTTCCTTTAGTCTGAATGTGTGTTTGGTGGCGTGATCATTATTCTTTAGAGTCATTGCGTGCCTATTGATTTGAACACGATCCGTGTATCCATCATTTCCTGCTCTTCTCTAAAGAAGAGGGACCAATGGAAACGTTGTCATGTTGCCGTTGTTCAGCATGGAAACATTCATTAGCTAACAATGACATTATTGTTCTATTAATATAAAGGGAGGTCAGGTACTCTTTAAAGCAGCTGCTAGTTATGGGTACTTTTTACTGAAGTACATTTCAAAGTTCTTTACTTTGACTTGAGTAAAGAAGTTTAGTCAGTACTTCTACTTTTATAACTCTGTTTATAAATCCTTTCCCACTAGATGGTTTGTTACAGCACTTAAATAGGTGTTGACGTTGGTTTAGAATCGCCTTTATTGTCCCATCTCTATTTCTACCACTTCCTTTCTCCTCTTTGACTCGTTAATAATTCACTTCCCTCACGATGTGCCACTCTTCAGCGCTCACAGAGAGATAAAGCACGTTCCCAATGTCGCCGTTAGCTCTGTTGACCCAAACAAACAATGTGAAACACGCCTGACGGCAGCAGCGAGTCGCTCTTAAGCACGTACTTTCCTCTAAAGCTCACGGCTTGTGGAGAGAATCCACCCGGCAACACTTTGAGTCACCTGTTCTCAGAGCTGCATTATCCTGTTTGCTCTAACGCGTCTTATTAGCTCTTCTCAAACAACAGCCGTGAAACGATCCGGGTACAATAGAGCCCTCCCGGTCATTCGCAAACACGATAGGGAAAACAATTTGCGAGAGATTAGGCACAGAGTCGGGAGCAGACTGGCCCACATTCGCCCTCCTGATATGGCCAAAGCAAGCAAGATAAGGACAGTCATTCTCTTACATTAGCACACTGTGCTGTGGAGGGGAAAGAAACCCTGGAAATGAGAGGGTTACCTGTCCGTGCATCAAGCTGCATGCACT
>JAPTMU010000030.1:1012500-1077500 GCA_028583405.1 Pogonophryne albipinna
AAATCGTAGTTGAATATGCAAAAAAAATCACCTGTGGGACAGCATTAGCTCCTTTCCTTACCTAAAGGATGCTCCAGTGTATCCTTAAGGAGATAATAAAGGAAGTATTGAAGCTCCTTTCCTATTATCTAGATCAGCGGTTCCCAACCTTTTTCAACTCGGGGGCCACTTAAGAATCTAAAAAAAATCGTGGCCCACATTCAACCATAAACAATACAGAGGTATACTGATACTGATTGGTCGATTCAGAACATGTGACACGTTGTTAATCCAGTAAAACGGACTGTAATGACCGTTGCTAAGGAGGATCGAGAAAGAGAAAGGAAAAGATCGTAATTATGAAAATGTTTCCACACAAATCATAAAGTTTTTTCAAATTATTTGGCGGCCCCCTTGCAATGCCTTCGCGGCCCACAGGTTGGGAACTGTTGAGCTAGAGAATTTGAACAGCTCTTATCGTGGCTGCCACCTCCGGGTCATTCCACTAAGTTAGATACTTTCTTGAGCAAAAGGACAATTCATCGTCAAACTGTGGAAAAACGTCTTGTGTTTCGTCGCAGGTGGTGGAGCTAAAGACGGGGGGCAAAGACATTCCTGTGACCACGGCCAATCGGATCGCTTACATCCACCTGGTGGCTGATTATAGGCTGAATAAACAGATCCGGTCCCACTGCCTGGCCTTCAGACAGGGCCTCGCCAACGTGGTCAACCTGGAGTGGCTGCGCATGTTCGACCAGCAGGAGATACAGGTACGCTGGGTCAACAAATATATAAACTGTCCCCAAAAATACCTAAAAAACGTCCCATGCATCTGCGACATTTTCACCGCTTACAGAGTGTTGTTTCTGCTTCAACAGGTGCTGATTTCTGGAGCTCGTGTGCCAATCTGTCTCGATGACCTGAAGAATTTCACAAACTACTCAGGTAGAGGAAAACAGCTTCACTGGATTCTATTGTTTATATTTTATTATATACCATCATTTAAATATTGTATTCCTATTTATCCTTGTAAACTCTTACCTGTGCTATCCAGTGTTTCAATCCTATTCCTGTTGCTAGGAAACACCTGAATTCCCCTAAAAAAGGCTAATATTATCTTGTTTTTGTAGCTGATGTCAAAGTATTTCAACTAACTGTGATGCCAATAGACCCTTACGGTACCACACGGTTCCGTCGCGTGCTTCAACGGAGACGCTTCCCATTCACTTCCCAATGGGGTGATGTCACGCTTTGCCGAACTGCATTGTGGTTCCGTCGCATCGCTTTGCCTCCGTTGCTCGCTTCGAAAGTTGAGAAAAGTTCAACTTTTCAAGCGTCGACGGAAGCGCCAGCCAATCAAATCATATGATTTCTTTTCTTTTTTGATTGATATACTTTATTAATCCCTCGTGGGGAAACGGTTTCTCTGCATTTGACCCATCCTGTGTTAGGAGCAGTGTGCTGCCATTTTGAACGGCGCCCGGGGAGCTGTGTAGGGAACGGTGCCTTGCTCAGGGACACCTCGGTAGCACTTGGTCTTGCTGGGACTTGAACTGGTGACCTTCCAGTTGCCAAGCCAAGTCCCTATCGACTTCACCACCACCATTTTCCTTATACATGTGATGTTTTGGTGTCGTTTTGTTTCTTTCCGTTAACCGTCAAGTGGGAAATAAGTATTTTTTTTGTGTGTTTCTCTTAGTATCCTAAGATACTGTTATGTTTGGCTGTGAAAAAAAAAAAATTATTATTATGAAGGGCAGACCATCTATTTGTATTTATTTTGTTTTTTTTAGAAAGGGGCACATAAGATTTTATTCTTCTCCCTGCTCCTTTTCGCTCAATGGTAGAGTCATGTTTTGTGGCAATTATTGTACATTTGGTTTTGCGTACCATGAGCGGGACAAATGAAATGAAATACGCCAGTACAAGCGCTAGCCAATCAAACCGTGTGCTTGTGTGTCCGCCGGGGCGGGAGATTAATGTGATTGGTTGTTGGTCGAGTTTCAGACACGCCCACCGACAAGCTTCAACGCGACGGAACCGTGTGGACGTTCCGTTATAGGTTTATTCAAGCAGTTTAATATTGAACTTCCATAACGATATGGAACATTTTCAAAATAGAAGCGTAAGATGTGACTTTTCCTGACTTTTATACCCTAGTATGCCCCAAAATGTTATTAAACTAAATCCTACATTTCCCATAATGCACTTTATAGTGTCTCTCTGTCGAAAAATGGTCAGAATCGAAGCAGAACAGGTGACTTTCATGCACTGGTATGCTCCCATATCCAACTAAACTAATTATAAACAACTTGATAGTGTCTTTTTGTCAGACTTGCTTGCCCATTTCCCCAAAGGTCGTATTTTCCTTACACATATAGAGCTTTTTGTGTCACATATTTAACATTTTCTCCACCCTCACCTCCATCAGGCGGATACACGGCGACACACCCAGTGATCGAGACCTTTTGGGAGGTGGTGGAAGGATTCACAGACGAAGAGAAACGCAAACTGCTGAGGTTCGTCACCAGCTGTTCAAGACCTCCTCTGCTGGGCTTCAAGGTGAGGACTCTTTAAAGTACAGACACTACATACTGATATACACCTGAACATCAGCAGGAGAGGACTCTTTAAAGTAGAGACACTACATACTGATATACACCTGAACATCAGCAGGAGAGGACTCTTTAAAGTAGAGACACTACATACTGATAAACCTGAACATCAGCAGGAGAGGACTCTTTAAAGTAGAGATACTACATACTGATAAACCTGAACATCAGCAGGAGAGGACTCTTTAAAGTAGAGACACTACATACTGATATACACCTGAACATCAGCAGGAGAGGACTCTTTAAAGTAGAGACACTACATACTGATATACACCTGAACATCAGCAGGAGAGGACTCTTTAAAGTAGAGACACTACATACTGATGTACACCTGAACATCAGCAGGAGAGGACTCTTTAAAGTAGAAACACTACATACTGATATACACCTGAACATCAGCAGGAGAGGACTCTTTAAAGTAGAGACACTACATACTGATATACACCTGAACATCAGCAGGAGAGGACTCTTTAAAGTAGAGACACTACATACTGATATACACCTGAACATCAGCAGGAGAGGACTCTTTAAAGTAGAGACACTACATACTGATATACACCTGAACATCAGCAGGAGAGGACTCTTTAAAGTAGAGACACTACATACTGATATACACCTGAACATCAGCAGGAGAGGACTCTTTAAAGTAGAGACACTGCATACTGATGTACACCTGAACATCAGCAGGAGAGGACTCTTTAAAGTAGAGACACTACATACTGATATACACCTGAACATCAGCAGGAGAGGACTCTTTAAAGTAGAGACACTACATACTGATATACACCTGAACATCAGCAGGAGAGGACTCTTTAAAGTAGAGACACTACATACTGATATACACCTGGACATCAGCAGGAGAGGACTCTTTAAAGTAGAGACACTACACACTGATATACACCTGAACATCAGCAGGAGAGGACTCTTTAAAGTAGAGACACTACATACTGATATACACCTGAACATCAGCAGGAGAGGACTCTTTAAAGTAGAGACACTACACACTGATATACACCTGAACATCAGCAGGAGAGGACTCTTTAAAGTAGAGTCACTACATACTGATATACACCTGGACATCAGCAGGAGAGGACTCTTTAAAGTAGAGTCACTACATACTGATATACTCCTGGACATCAGCAGGAGAGGACTCTTTAAAGTAGAGATACTACATACTGATATACACCTGAACATCAGCAGGAGAGGACTCTTTAAAGTAGAGACACTACATACTGATATACACCTGAACATCAGCAGGAGAGGACTCTTTAAAGTAGAGACACTACATACTGATATACACCTGAACATCAGCAGGAGAGGACTCTTTAAAGTAGAGACACTACATACTGATATACACCTGAACATCAGCAGGAGAGGACTCTTTAAAGTAGAGACACTACATACTGATATACACCTGAACATCAGCAGGAGAGGACTCTTTAAAGTAGAGACACTACATACTGATATACACCTGAACATCAGCAGGAGAGGACTCTTTAAAGTAGAGACACTACATACTGATATACACCTGAACATCAGCAGGAGAGGACTCTTTAAAGTAGAGACACTACATACTGATATACACCTGAACATCAGCAGGAGAGGACTCTTTAAAGTAGAGACACTACATACTGATATACACCTGAACATCAGCAGGAGAGGACTCTTTAAAGTAGAGACACTACATACTGATATACACCTGAACATCAGCAGGAGAGGACTCTTTAAAGTAGAGACACTACATACTGATATACACCTGAACATCAGCAGGAGAGGACTCTTTAAAGTAGAGACACTACATACTGATATACACCTGAACATCAGCAGGAGAGGACAGGGTGAACTTCTAAACTCCTGCCTCCTGTGTGACACGCCAGGAAACAGCTGTTATATGAACTCGATCTTCTAAACATTATTTTCTCTCAGTGCTGAATCATTACCGCTGCTCTTCCTGAAATGATTTCCTAATAGCACGTCGTTTTTACCTTCTCCCTGACTTGATTTGTGGGACACTTAAGACAGTTTGAGATCAGGAAAAAAAAGCAGAAAGTGTTGCTCGGGGCCATTAGGGAGTTTTTGATGTGTCTTAACCAGAAGCTGTAATCATCGTATGATTGGTTTTAGGACTCTTTATGACTGTCATTAGTTAGGACACCCTAATTGCAGTTCTGCAGCAGAGAGAAGGAACAAAACTCTCCTTAAAAAGCGTCAGAGCAGCGTTCCCTCCTGTTTTAATCAATTTGACTTTGGCCAGTGTGTAGATATATCCCTCCCCTCCCTCCTCGTCTCTTCTTCAGGCCGGAGAGGGCGGTAATTCGTGGGGGAAATCGGCCTCTTGCCCCCGAGCCAGCGAAGCCTTAATTAGCTGTCGTGAAAACGGCCCAGGATTCATTAGAGGAGAAATAGCTCTGTCAGGAGAAGCCATTTCAAAAAGATGATGGAAACGCCCAGAATGATAGCCGAGCTAATGGCACGGTCTCAATAAGCAACGATAGTTTAATACGGTAATTGTCGGAGAAATGGGGTCATTACGGCCGAGCCCCCGAAGAGCCATTTCATCGCAACGCTGAATGTGTACGCTAACTTTTTAAAATAGCGGGATGAAAAATTCAGCGCTGATGGAAACCGTGGCCTCATCACCACGAGGTTTAAAAAATGCCAGATAGACAACATGAAATGATCGTTAACAGCGTCCCATCCAAGGGTCACCTCCCACTCGATGCCTTTCAAGCACCAGCCTGATATCCTGAACGTATACTTCTACCTATTAGCTTAATGTCTGTCTTTTAACATTTATCCCCCTGTGGGGTTTGACAGTCATTGCTTTGGATTCTGTGTCTCATTAGTCGTCCAATTTCTCTCCGTGGCTGCAGCCGATGTGACATTAACAGCAGAGGTGGGAAGTAGTGGAGTACAAATACTTATTTCGGACCAGCAGATGATTAATAGTACGGGGAAGAGGTGGGAGAAGTACTCAGATCTTGTACTTAAGTAAAAGTAGAAGTATCAGAGTGTAGGAAGACTCTGTTACGAGTAAAAAGTACACGATTTACCATAGCATAACATGGAAATAACCAAGTATAAGTCCCTCTAACTTGTATTTAAGTACAGTACTTGTTCTATTAATATAAAGGGAGGTCAGGTACTCTTTAAAACAGCTGCTAGTTACTGTATGGGTACTTTGTACATTTCAAAGCCCTCTTTACTTTTACTTGAGTAAAGAAGTTTAGTCAGGACTTCTACTTTCACCAGAGTATTTTTAAGTATCTGTACTTACTTGAGTAAAGGATGCGTGTACTTTTGTCATCTCTGATTAACAGTAAGAAAACCTGTAATTAATTTATTCTACTATTTCAACAATAAGACAGTTTAAACACCCGAGAAACAAACCCAATGAGTAGAAGCGGGACGGCAGAAAGCAGAGTCTATACAGAGGTCGCCCTCCAGTTAGTCATCCAGTTGCAGGGTAAAGAAATACAAATATTATTCCGTAATTAAATACGCACACAGATAAACAAAATTCTATGTATACATGTACATGCATACAGACACCCATAATAAAATAATTAAGTGAAAAATGTTTTAAAGAAAGTTCCTACAAGTCCATGTTCAGAAGCCAATATTGTTCTTTTTACCCCCCTACATTCTGCAGGTCGGTGCAGTCTCTGATGTTGATATCAATCACTAAACATATTGACTTATAATTAAAGGTTCTGATCTCCATTGATATATAAATCATTACAATAGAGAGGCGAAGTCCCGCCCGTCTACTTCCGACCCATGGAACCTTATTTCGGAAAAATTATGGATTGAAGTCAATGGAGAGAGAAAACTTATCTTTCGATCCTGTGGGTTTTCTCTGGAAGTTTTTCCTTGTACGATGTGAGGGTCTAAGGACAGAGGGTCTAAGGACAGAGGGTCTAAGGACAGAGGGTCTAAGGATAGAGGGTCTAAGGACAGAGGGTCTAAGGACAGAGGGTCTAAGGATAGAGGGTGTCGTTTTTCTCATACTGATATTCTGAACAATCTGTGCTGTTGTATTTGCTGTAAAGTGTCTCTACTGTAGGCTGTTTTTATTATATGTACAGCACTTTGGCTCCACCAAAAATCCTTTATAAATGTGCTTTATAAATAAAACTTGATTTGATCCCGTTTGAATTGTGCCACGAATTACACACATGATGTTCGTCAATCTTAAAAAATCATTTCCAAGTCAAAAAAGTCACAGTTTGTCGTAAAGCTGTTGAAATATAAGACTACGAAAAATACGCAACTAGAAAGACTACAAGTCCCAGAGTCCCGGTCCCGCATGCTGGCGCTCACGGAACCGACTCACTCCCCTTGTGTGTGTGTACAGCTCTCAACACGCCCAGACTTGGAGTGATTTTCACCTCTTTTAATACTTTCCGCCTCGTTCTGAAAGAAAGAAGTGAAATGTTCCAACGTGACGGCCGTCTGGGTGTGTGGTGCGAGATGGGAGTTGTAGTTCATTGAGCGGTTTCACACAAACAATGTGTTACTTCACAGTTTGACGACACATTTTAATTTTCTTGACTTGCAAAATTATCTTTTAAATTGCCAAACATCATGTGTGTAATTCGTGGCACAATTCAAACGGGATCGAAAGATAATCTTTCTCTCTCCATTGACTTCAATGCATACTTTTCCCGTAATAAGGTCCCATGGAGGAAAGGGGAGGCCACTCTATTAGCTCCTTGTTGCTAATCAACCAATGCTTTTGTACGCAGGACTTTTGCTTCCCCTCTGGTTGCTCTCATACCGACAGGACGTCCCTTACATTGTAAATATTTGCCTATTTTTTTGTCCCATTCTGATTTTAACCGCTGTCGTCTGCCCCCTCTCAGGAGCTGTACCCGGCCTTCTGCATCCACCACGGAGGGAACGATCTGGAGCGTCTTCCCACCGCCAGCACGTGCATGAATCTCCTGAAGCTTCCCGAGTTCTGCGACGAGAACCTGATGAGGAACAAGCTGCTGTACGCCATCGAGTCCTCCGCCGGGTTCGAGCTGAGCTGAGCGCAGAAACTAGACTTCAGACGGAGTAAAGAGAGAGAGAGTCGGGGAAGCAAAAATGATGCACTGACCTGCCTGATTTACTGTGTGTGTGTGTGAGAGTGTGTGTGTGCGTGCCAAGACCAGGACGTGATCACCTGCACACGGAAGAACAACAAGAAGACTTTTTTTTTTTATCCTTTTAAAGTCATTTAAATGTTTAATCACGCGCGTGAATTTAAAACAAAAACAAGAGAAGCCGCCCGCCGCTCTCTTGCGTGATCAAACGTCAACTGGGAGTTATTTTCACCAAAGATGAAGTGGCGTCATATATATATTAAAAACAACAGAAATAGGCAATATAACGACAGGCGGAGCTTCTGTGTATCGAGGCCAGATCCTGCGATTTATCCACGATGTAATATTGCGGTAAAGGAACCGCACGGCGCCGTCTTTGGAGTGGGAGTGGCTCGTTCTGCTGGACTAAATTGGGGGGGGGGGGGGGGGGAAATGATTCTATGATTATGGATTTGTGAATATGTATATGTTTACTCTTGTATTATTCATTTATTCAGTATTTGTACAGTTTTTCTTTTGAGTGGACGCCTCGGCGGTGAGGAGGATCATCCGTGGGGTAAGACGAACGACAGGGTGCAAAGAAAAAGAGTGTATGGAAACGAATAAATCCACTTTTCTTTTTTGCATTTAAGTCTCTTTTTCGTGTGATTTACAGCAATGAGAAGTAGAACAAGTGCATTGTGGGGGAAATCTGCTCCCTGGAGTTTCATGGCATCTGACACATAATTATAGAACCATCCAGTTAGGGAACACTGAGCGGGTCCTGCTGATGCATTATGGGCCAGGTCCTGCTGATGCATTATGGGCCAGGTCCTGCTGATGCATTATGGGCCAGGTCCTGCTGATGCATTATGGGCCAGGTCCTGCAGATGCATTATTGGCCAGGTCCTGCAGATGCATTATGGGCCAGGTCCTGCTGATGCATTATGGGCCAGGTCCTGCAGATGCATTATTGGCCAGGTCCTGCAGATGCATTATGGGCCAGGTCCTGCTGATGCATTATGGGCCAGGTCCTGCTGATGCATTATGGGCCAGGTCCTGCTGATGCATTATGGGCCAGGTCCTGCTGATGCATTATGGGCCATGTCCTGCTGATGCATTATGGGCCAGGTCCTGCTGATGCATTATGGACCATGTCCTGCTAATGCATTATGGGCCATGTCCTGCTGATGCATTATGGGCCTCGCACAAATTAACATTCTCTGTCGTAAATCCACCTGCCCTCTGAGGGACAAATCCATTGCTCTCTGGACCCAGGCCATGTTTGCATCCTCCTCCTCCTCCTCCTCTTCTTCTTCTTCCTCCTCCTCCTCCTCTTCCCCCCGCCCCTTCTCTCCCCCCCGCCCCTTCTCTCCCCGGGGGCTCAAAGTGATCATTGGGTCTTAAAAAGCGGACTTGTCATTGAAATGAGGGATTCATCTCAATTACTGTGAGATTTATTAATAAATATTACGGCGTGATGGATTGTAAGTGCCAAAGTTAATGCGGGGCGTTATGAATCATCCTCAGTGCGCCTAGTAATACTTTGAAGCTTTATCCTCGGCGGTTTTTTAAGAGCTTATCGAAGCTTTTAGGCTTGTTTATCTTTGCTGCGGGGGCGAAGGAAAACATCAAACGGATTAGAAAGGATTCTAGGGATTATTCCAAAAGTGCTATCATGTGCGAGTGTGACATCAAACCGGTGCCTGACATAAAGCAGGTGGATCATACCTGGTTCTGACTGAAAACAGCAAATCATGAGACAGGATGACATTCAGAGCTGCAGCAAGATGTCTTTCAGGTTAGTAGTAACACACTTCCCTCTGGTGGCCACAAAGCAGTACTGCAGGACGAACATTTGGCATTTAATAGGTGTGTAATTGTTGACACTTAAAGCAAAATTGGACACTTTAATATTTGCTTAATAATTGTTAAACTACAGCTCATCACTGGTGACACCTGGACACTTTTAAAATATATATTATAATGAAAAAAGTACAATTTAAAGAGTATCTACAGTATTATGCTTTTTTGTGGTGTTCCCTTTCACAACAGAGCCGACCAGCTAACCAATCAGAGCAGCTCTGGTTTCAGACAGAGGGTGAAAAGAGCTGCTGCAGCATGAGAACAAGAAAGAGCTTTTTGAACATTAAAGCATGGAGACATGTCCCAGTAGAGACACTGCATACTGATATACACCTGAACATCAGCAGGAGAGGACTCTTTAAAGTAGAGACACTACATACTGATATACACCTGAACATCAGCAGGAGAGGACTCTTTAAAGTAGAGACACTACACACTGATATACACCTGAACATCAGCAGGAGAGGACTCTTTAAAGTAGAGACACTACATACTGATATACACCTGAACATCAGCAGGAGAGGACTCTTTAAAGTAGAGACACTACATACTGATATACACCTGAACATCAGCAGGAGAGGACTCTTTAAAGTAGAGACACTACATACTGATATACACCTGAACATCAGTAGGAGAGGACTCTTTAAAGTAGAGACACTACACACTGATATACACCTGAACATCAGCAGGAGAGGACTCTTTAAAGTAGAGACACTACACACTGATATACACCTGAACATCAGCAGGAGAGGACTCTTTAAAGTAGAGACACTACACACTGATATACACCTGAACATCAGCAGGAGAGGACTCTTTAAAGTAGAGACACTACACACTGATATACACCTGAACATCAGCAGGAGAGGACTCTTTAAAGTAGAGACACTACATACTGATATACACCTGAACATCAGCAGGAGAGGACTCTTTAAAGTAGAGACACTACATACTGATACACACCTGAACATCAGCAGGAGAGGACTCTTTAAAGTAGAGACACTACATACTGATATACACCTGAACATCAGCAGCAGAGGACTCTTTAAAGTAGAGACACTACATACTGATATACACCTGAACATCAGCAGGAGAGGACTCTTTAAAGTAGCGACACATACACACTGATATACACCTGAACATCAGCAGGAGAGGACTCTTTAAAGTAGAGACACTACATACTGATATACACCTGAACATCAGCAGCAGAGGACTCTTTAAAGTAGAGACACTACATCCTGATATACACCTGAACATCAGCAGGAGAGGACTCTTTAAAGTAGAGACACTACATCCTGATATACACCTGAACATCAGCAGGAGAGGACTCTTTAAAGTAGAGACGTATTATTTTGGTGTATAGCAGCACGTTGCAGTATCTTATGCAACAGTGCTGAGCTTTGAGTGCACTCTGCTTGTGCAGACATGAACAGGGAGTGGGCCGACCTTATTTCTCAGTGACACACATCTGCCTGGAAGCAGCAGCTGCAGCTTAGTTTACAATCTGCAGTCATAGCAATCAAAGAAAAGCATATCAACGTCTGTGTGGTTTAGAGAAAGCTATCGACTGCATGATAAAAAATGACCTGATATCTATTGCTGTGATTCCTCCCGCTCAATGAGTCTAATTAGATACTGACTGACTGGCCGTAATGTCCCGGATAATTAATAGCCATCTGTCATTTTCATTGGGTATCCTTTGCTGGCAAGAGCCTCGGACGGACTTTAACGGCACCAACGACCTTCATTTTCAATTTAAAATCAATGCCAGTCTGTAATTTCAGCCTCGATTCGGTTCAAAAATGCAATAACCTGCACTGCTTCATTCTGCTGCTCTGGGTTATGATGAGTTCAGCATGCATGCTTTCTATTTTTTTACTTTTTACCCACATCCTCCGTGTCCTTCCCTGCCTTTTGAGCTAAAAACAAAAAAGGAAGCCCATGCCTGCCATGCATTCATTTTGACTTTTATAACTGATATGTTAACCTTGGTGCACCCATGTTGGTGCATCCAAATGTGCTTTTAAAAGACAATCAGAATCAGGTTTATTTCCAAGTAGCCTATTTACACATGCAAGGAATTGTCTTTAATATGCAGGGTTCATACAGTAAGGGAATTTAAGTTGTGGAAAAAGGACCAACAGAAATGTAAATATATTCTCACACATATGAAGGAGGTTATATCCAGTTGTGGTGCCTAACTGTAACTCTT
This sequence comes from Pogonophryne albipinna, assembly GCA_028583405.1. Classification (NCBI taxonomy): domain Eukaryota; kingdom Metazoa; phylum Chordata; class Actinopteri; order Perciformes; family Artedidraconidae; genus Pogonophryne; species Pogonophryne albipinna. Next base: position 1,024,236 of record JAPTMU010000030.1, read on the forward strand.
TTTAGCGTAGGTCTGATGACGGCAAGAGTTTCCTGCCTGAGGACATCAGGTATGATTCTCTGAGAGATAATCTGGAGACAGACCATAAATGCATTAAAAGTAAAGAGTTAAAAAACACCTGTGTGGGAGACAGAGGGCATTTCAGTGAACTGCATGTTAGTTTTAAGTCAAAAATGATGAGATAAAGGTTTTCAAGGTGCATTAATGCTGGTTCTTGTTGGTTTAAGTGTCCCAGTAAAACAGATTAATGCAGCATTAGGGCCCTGGAGATTTAATGGATGTAAGTGTTCGTGTTAGTAACACCTGTGCCCTTTGCAATGTGAAAAAGGTCACTAGTCACACAAAAGACAGGCTTCTGAGTCACTATATTTTCAAAATGCATAATCCCTAGCTGTTGGTTTTCATTCCTCTTTTGCAAGGAAGTGTTTTCATGCCAAGCTAATAATTATAATAGTCATAGGTCACATGTTTCCCACTCTGCACGACAGGTGGCGCTTAGAGACATGTATCTGGTTTCCTTTACTTTGCATGACAGAAACTCCGAAAATTAATTCAGGATTTTATTTTTTAAAGAATACTTAAGGCCTTATGTCTCAGTTAATGCACTATTTAGAAAAAAGCAGTCCTCTTTTCGTACTTTTGAGTATTAGCATGGATGTGTAGGAAGTCAGTGAAACGCTCACTAACGTGGTGCGTTCAAAAGCACCTCGGAAAAACCTACTTTGTGGTTTCAGAAAAGCCCCTTTCATCCCTGCAGCCCTGCTTGACTACCACTTGCTTCCAGTCAAAGTGCATACACTTGCAGATCATATCTTTAAGTTGAATAACCAGATGGATCCTAGTTGGAAATTACAATATATTACAAAAATATTATGTGCAGATATTTCTTTCTTTTAAAGTATTCAGAAAACAGGCTGTGTGAACCGATACTTTAACAATAAAAGCACGAATTATCAAACTAAAAATCAAGAAAAATGAAGTGAGACAATTTAAGAAAACAACGAAAATTCACATAAAAGGAAAAATTATGTTAGAAGTAAGATAAAATTAACCGAAAAAAGGACTGGAAAAATTAAGTAAGTTTTCGTTCAACTTCTTTTAAAACAATTAAATTAAATATCTATCTGCTACTCTCGCGAGATCTGGCCACCCCACCAACAGCCACCAGCGGGAACAGCTTCTCACTCAGGCGAAGAGACAGCAGGAGAAAGGGACGAAAGGGAGGCGGTTTGAGACGAGATTTCTCTAAAACAGGTGAGCATTTCTCCTCCAAACTTCACAGGTGCGTTTGGGTACATGTCAATAGAGATGTTATTCATTAAAACACCGATGGAGGTGTTTTTTAATCGTCTTACACTCGATTACTTGTGGGGATGCTGTGTGTCGCAACCTGATGTCCTCGGAAATCATCGGTTATCATGAATTACAATTTATATTTATATATTCTTTTTAATTAAATATGTATTTTTTTATTTTGACCAGACTTCAATTTCCGTTAATGTAATTATTATTATTATTATTATTATTATAAAGTCATCCACAAACAACATGGCTTCCAACAAAAATATCGGTTTCATTTTTATTTTTCATTAATTTAAGGGCTTTAAAATTAGGTAAATCGAACATTTTTGGGAAAAGCCAATCATGTACATCCAGCCATTAAGCCTCATAAAGCATACAATCAATAAAAAATGAACAAAATACACACTTATTAGGTTAAAATAATATTTGACTGCTTATATTTTAGCTAGCTATCATAACCGAACATTTGGTAAGTTAGCAACGGTTAGCTACAATGCTAGCTTTAGGAGACCCTTCGTTAGCTGTTGGTTTTATGGTTATTATAGGAACATATGTCAACCATAAAGTGGAAAATATGAGATATATTTCCTTTCCCCAGCCAAGATGGATACGAGACTACCATAACAATATTAAAGTATTTTTAGGGATGTTTTCACTTGTTATGTAACGTTTTTAGCTATCATTATTAATGTCCTCATGCTATCTGTCAAACATTCTGCTTCTAGAAAGTGCAGTTTCTGTTTTCCTCACTTTAGGCAAGTCTGTTTTCACTGCCAAAACCAGTTTAATAATGAGTTTTAACACCAACAACAACATCCTCCACTGGATTAAAAAACCACAACATCTTAATTTCATGGTGTGAAATGTGAAAGACAACCAATTTGTATACACAATGCTGAAAGAACAGATCTTATCATTGATTAATCAAATGGCACCAGATGACCCACATTTTAAACATGGGTTCCCTGTGAAAAAACCCTGTTTGGATATGGCTATAAATCACTTTAGGTACACCTTGTTAGTGTGTTAAACTGTCTCCTGTGTTTCCGTTCCTCTTGTCTTGTTAACGTGAGATTTGTAGTGGTGTTGGAGAGTTTTTAAAACACTGTCAGACCTACTGGCTTTGTTGAAAGCTTGTTAAATCTCCTAATATATATTGAAGCTGGGTTTGCATTCATTTCAGAGATCTAGTTTGTAATGTTAGACAGAAACCAAAAGTCTAGTCAGAGATTAACACCAAGAGATAAGCTGGCGCTGTTCTGTCTGTAATGAACTGATGAGTTACTGCGCAGATGACAATCTTTATGAGCCAATTTCCTGATGTTCTTAAATAGAAAGTAAAGTAAGACTTCAGAGAATAACTTGTCATTTTGTGGAAATTCCAGTCACGTTGTTGGCTTCCAATACTTATCTATATCCTATTACATTGATTAAGACAAGGTCTAGTCAGAAATACATTTTCATTATGTAATTGTTTATTATCCCCTAAGTAATATAACCACTTAATATACAAGCTGCCTACAATAGAACCACATTAAAAATCAATTAACCAATTTAGATGGCTTGCTGCTGGATAGCTCTGTGATATGAAACCACACATTTCCTTTTAATGGTATAATGATAATATTTACTGAAAGGAATAGTGTTCAAACCAACAGAAGTCTGTCAACACAGGGCTGAATTAAACAAGAATACAAATAAATATGAAAAATAGAAAAAAGGATGTAATTTATAATAAATACAATTAAATTAAAAGCCAAATTAAAAAAGGTTGTGGGTCGTAATAATAAATAGACGCTTAGTTGTTGCTCTTTGTTCATTTTAGGTATGATTAAATTAATAATATATGATTAAATTAATAATATATGATTAAATTATAATTAAAAGGACAGTAGCAGAAGCCCTGAGGGTTCATATTTTAAAAGCAAATCTTCTAAATAGCTACGATCAAGAGGATCAATCAATCAATGTTTATTTCAGGATTCTTACGGTCATTGAAAACCTGGAAAAGTTATGGAAATTCAAAATGCAAATTCCAGGCCCTGGAAAAGTTTTGGAAAACAATATTTTTCCCAAAGTTTTGGAAAAGTCATGGAAATGTAACTAAAGTTGCATCAAATGTAATTTATATTTTATCTAATCGCCGAAATAGTAATACTATAATGATAATAAATACTGTATCGTATAGTAATGAAACGTAAAATGGCTTTTAACTGTCGAGGTATTTTGCTGGTGAGAGATTTTAGTAGAAGCTAGTAAGCCAACTATTTGATTTGTTTTGATAGATGTTTCATATGCAGGCCTTATTTTCCTGTTCCATGTTAAAATAAACCATTTTCAGTGGCACCGCTGGGAAAGAGTAATGTTTTTGGTCATGGAAAATTAGTCAAGGTCATGGAGAAGTCATTGGTGAAAAAGAGTATGAACCCTGTTATTGATATAGCCCAATATCACAAATGTTACATTTGTCTCAGTGGACTTCACAGTTTGTACAGAATATCAGTATGACAATATGACACCCTCTGTCCTTAGACCCTCTGTCCTTAGACCCTCTATCCTTAGACCCTCTGTCCTCAGACCCTCTGTCCTTAGACCCTCTGTCCTCAGACCCTCTGTCCTTAGACCCTCTGTCCTTAGACCCTCTGTCCTTAGACCCTCTATCCTTAGACCCTCTGTCCTCAGACCCTCTGTCCTTAGACCCTCTGTCCTCAGACCCTCTGTCCTTAGACCCTCTGTCCTTAGACCCTCTGTCCTTAGACCCTCTATCCTTAGACCCTCTGTCCTTAGACCCTCTATCCTTAGACCCTCTGTCCTTAGACCCTCTCTCCTTAGACCCTCTGTCCTTAGACCCTCTGTCCTCAGACCCTCTGTCCTCAGACCCTCTGTCCTTAGACCCTCACATCGTACAAGGAAACACTTCCGGAGAAAACCCACAGTTTAAGGGGAACATGGGAGAAACCTCAGGGAGAGCAACAGAGGAGGGATCCCTCTCCCAGGACGGACAGACGTGCAATAGATGCCGTGTAGGGCTGCTCAATTAATCGCAATTACGATTATGGCTTGCAACGATTACGAAAACAACGTAATCGAAATAAAACGATTTTTTGTAAAAATTATTATTACTTTTTTTTTTTTTTTTTTTTCAGTTGAGTTATACTTAAAGTTCACGGTAATCAACTGTTAAAAATAAACTGTTCAAATGTGTTTTCTCCAATAAATGGATGTTTTCAAAGTCAATGAATAATCGCATTTAATTATCGCAATTACAATTATTGACCCAAATAATCGAGATTATGATTTTTGCCATAATCGAGCAGCCCTAATGCCGTGTGTAAAGAGATAAGGGGAGGCTGTGGCTCAGTGGGATAGTGCACTGAACTTTGAATCAGGGGATAGCAAGTTCGAGTCCCACTGCAGTCAGCATGTCGTTGTGTCCCTGAGACACTTCGCCCCAAAGTGCTCCTGTGGGGATTGCCCACAGTACTGACACACATGCTTTCAGTCATTTCCTTCATCACCCTCATCAACTCAAGCTTTGCATTACAAGTGCAGTCAAACCTTGCATGGCTCTACTACTGTACAACATCTCCTCGAAGTGTTCCTTATACTCCAACTGTACCTTATATTATAGTATATCTCTTTGATTAGCTCTTTCAGACTTCCCTTTTCTTCAGCGTTCTTCCATTTGCGAGCCCTTAAGTCTCTCCCCTCATCACCTAGTGAGTAATACAGAGAGCTCACCATGCTCTCTTCACTGACAGACAGTATCTTTTCAACTGCCTTTTTTCAGCCAATAGGAATATTGAGATCTCCTTTCATGAGTGACTGAGGCCAGTGTGTCTGAACCCTGTTGAGACTAACTTTTAACAGCAGAGACGAGATTTCAAGGCCCCAACATTTTTGTAATATTTAGAGTAATAATAATAATACATTGTATTTTTATAGCGCTTTTCTCGAACCCAAAGACGCTTTACATTTGGGGAAGGGTAGACAAACAAGGACAGGCAATACAACAAAACAAAACAAGAGGGGGGGGGGCTTATGGATATACAGAGTTGAAGAGGTGGGTTTTGAGGCGGAACTGGAACAGGGTGAGGGACTCAGACTCACGGAGGTCTTGGGGGAGGGAGTTCCATGTAATGTAATATAATAATACATTTACAACATAGGTAGACCAAATGCATGTGTAAGAGCTTTCAAAACAAACACAAGACGCTCACAGGTAGCCAGTGCAGAGATTTAAAACATCTGGTCTTCTTTAAAACTCGTAAAAAGAGTCTCAATTCCTCGTAAATGAACCTAACCACCTCAACAGAAGTCTATAAACACAAAGCAGAACAAGGTCATCTGCCCTTTTTCATTTTCTTGCTTCCTCTTATCTTTACCTTGAAATCCAAGAGATATTTTGAGCTTTTGTTTCAACCAGCTGTTAAATTACAGTCATAACAGAACAGAAAGGTCCTTGCCGATAAAGCCCATTTTATACACAAAGGCAATTCAAGGTGCTTCACATACAAGCAACATAAATGAGAAGAAGGCCAACCATACGAGACATTGAAGCCAGTTCAACACTCAGCGTTGTGAAGACAGTTCATGCTGCAAAGTGTAAAAGCATCATACTAAAAAACTCGGTGGTAAACATAAGGTTTTTATCCTCGGTTTACCACCATGACAGAGACTTCTCATTGCCCCTCTTTATAAACACACACTTCAATGGGGAAACTCCCTATGTGTTGAGATGTGTGTGAGGATCTCATAACACATTCAGTTTGATAAAAACATAGTTAAAAGTATGTTAAAAAAGACTGCTTTTCTATCGGTTTTTCTTCAACTTTGCCCTCATTCACAATCACCCAGAAGGCCTCCGTCTTGGTTAACTATAATATCCTTTTTGACTTCCACTAGTTTGTTTCAGGTGGATTTTAAAACCTTTTCCTCTCAGTCTGATTACTTTTTATAGCCAGTACCTCTTCTTCACTGAAGCATGATGGGATCGACTGACCCACATCAGTTTATTTACGCTGCAGGAGCTCAAATCCATCAGATCTGGGTTTGCTGCGTAACGCTGTATACCATGACATGACGCCTCTGCTGCTGCACCCTTTTTGGGGAAAACAGAGATTGGCACCAAGCAGGAAATAGTAGTTTGTCATGTCTCAAAGCTGCAGTGTTGTGTATTGAACGCAAAACAACAAAAAAGAGACAGATTTTCTATACTTCCACTTCAAAGTATGTGTGGCTTCAGGCCTACACGGAGGGGAATGGGAACAAAGGGACTCTTGTGCATCAGTGGGAAACACTTCAGCGCAGCTAATGATGCTAAAGACGCTAACTTCAATAGTCAAAAAGGGGCGTAGAGTTTATATAATTTAGTTATGAGTTTTAGCTGTGGTAGTGTCCCATTAACTCCCAGCTGCTGCAGGGGACCTGGTGGCAGGGGAGTGGGTCTTTCACCAGCTCATTGCAAGAACGTCCAGTATTTAGATTCGGGTCTATGTTTGGACGTGGTAACAGAAAAATAGGACATTCTTCTTGCTGATAAGATGGGAATCAGTTAATGGGGAATTCATCAGTTACTGTGGGATTGAAGCGTTCGAAGAGGGAGCTTGGTGCCAATGTTTGAACCAGGACACTCTTACTGGCACTGCTTTATGCCACACACACACACACACACACACACAGACACACACACAGACACACACACACACACACACACACACACACACACACACACACACTCTAACTGCAAAGGCCACAGGGTATTAATAGCAAACAACCAGGACACAGTGGACTCCCTGCGTAAGTAGATCTCACTGGTTTGTTTATCATTTTATTGAGATAGCTGAGATATCTCCTGGTGATTGATGGTGTGTTTTATTGGCATTTCCTCTTTGTTTTAGTGTTGCTGCTCATATACGTTTCTGCTGCTCCTAGAAAGACAACAAAGCGTCTAAATGTTGTGTTTTCTGTTAGCGTTGAGACGTGGTAAGGAACCTAGAACGTCTCTTTTTTAATTATGCAACTTTGGGTGTGATTTACCAGCTTTACTCGATTTGTTTAGTCTGAGGTCTGTTATCCAAAGATGTGTTTTATATCCTGACATTATCTTTTATACAAGTGCAGATTTGGTTCCAACAAATGTCTTATGTGCAAGAGTAGCATTATCTATTAATAGAAAGGTTGTCATGTCGTCTTAGGTCGAGATAACCCAATAAGAAACCACAATTTCCCCTTTTCTCCAAGTCAATAAGACCTCACCAGCTACAGCACACATCGATGACCTGTTAAACTGTGTCACTTTCACTCAGGAGAGGAAACAGATTCAGTTCCTCTCTTTCATACAGAGCGTGTTAACCAGAGGCTGATCTGCTCGTACAGGCGTTGACATTCATCTTGTGACATGCCGTGCTTTTAAATCCCACGCACAGCAGAAAATATGGCACTGGGAAAGTGTTAACCTTTCATTAAAGAAAGAAAACTATTATAAAACTGGTTTCAAATACAGCGGATAAGCCACCTGAAGGCATATCATAAAGGTTAGTTTAATCTCCCTACGTTAGAGAGTGTGCTCTGCAAGTGTTTACCAGCCTAACACTTTCATATATCTATAGATCTAGGTCTGTTTGCAGCAGCTGTTACAATATTCCTAAATTAGAGGTTTTGAGTGCTTTGTCGATCTGTTCATGCAATATTAGTAAAAATACGCCCCTGAATATCTTCTGATCTTTTTTCATCAGACCTGTTCCGTCTTGTTTTTGAGAAGCTTCATAACTTCGACATTAGGTCATGAAAAAAGACCTCCAGGGGCTTTTATAGCGATATCCACAATTCCAAACGCATTTTCTGTGTAACCGCCTCAGGCTAAGGGATGATCACCTGCTTATTATGTAATTGTTCTGGTATTAGCTTAGCTGTCCCGTCCCCCCCCCCCCCCCTGCATCTCTATTTTCCTGCAACCCCTTCCACTAATGCACCCCTCGGGTCTAGAAAGGAGGTATCTTTTCGTCACACATGGCCACGCTCGGTTATCTCGTCAAACATGTCCTAACAGAACGTATCTTTATCTCCACATACAGAGCCATGCTGGAGTACTACCAGATGCTAGGAGTCCAGAAAAATGCTTCGCAAGACGACATCAAAAAGGCGTAAGTGTGTCTTATTTCCTCCCCAGTGTTATGGTTAAATGTCGCCCACTCAGAGGGTGTAATAGGTTAATTATATCCCCCTCTAGCTGTGTAAACTGACAGAAGGAGAGGCAGAGCAGAGAGGCTGCAATGCAGAAAGTTTCCACTCTTCTTCCTGTAACCTTGCTTTGAAATACCTTCCCTTATACTCACCCTCTGAACACACCACTACATTTACTCTCAGGTGTCTCTGTGGGGTATGAAGAGTCCTCTCCTGCTGATGTTCAGGTGTATATCATTATGTAGTGTCTCTACTTTAAAGAGTCCTCTCCTGCTGATGTTCAGGTGTATATCAGTATGTAGTGTCTCTACTTTAAAGAGTCCCCTCCTGCTGATGTTCAGGTGTACATCAGTATGTAGTGTCTCTACTTTAAAGAGTCCTCTCCTGCTGATGTTCAGGTGTATATCAGTATGTAGTGTCTCTACTTTAAAGAGTCCTCTCCTGCTGATGTTCAGGTGTATATCAGTATGTAGTGTCTCTACTTTAAAGAGTCCTCTCCTGCTGATGTTCAGGTGTATATCAGTATGTAGTGTCTCTACTTTAAAGAGTCCTCTCCTGCTGATGTTCAGGTGTATATCAGTATGTAGTGTCTCTACTTTAAAGAGTCCTCTCCTGCTGATGTTCAGGTGTATATCAGTATGTAGTGTCTCTACTTTAAAGAGTCCTCTCCTGCTGATGTTCAGGTGTATATCAGTATGTAGTGTCTCTGCTTTAAAGAGTCCTCTCCTGCTGATGTTCAGGTTGATATTTCTATTAGTGTCTCTACTTTAAAGAGTCCTCTCCTGCTGATGTTCAGGTGTATATCAGTATGTAGTGTCTCTACTTTAAAGAGTCCTCTCCTGCTGATGTTCAGGTGTATATCAGTATGTAGTGTCTCTACTTTAAAGAGTCCTCTCCTGCTGATGTTCAGGTGTATATCAGTATGTAGTGTCTCTACTTTAAAGAGTCCTCTCCTGCTGATGTTCAGGTGTATATCAGTATGTAGTGTCTCTACTTTAAAGAGTCCTCTCCTGCTGATGTTCAGGTGTATATCAGTATGTAGTGTCTCTGCTTTAAAGAGTCCTCTCCTGCTGATGTTCAGGTTGATATTTCTATTAGTGTCTCTACTTTAAAGAGTCCTCTCCTGCTGATGTTCAGGTGTATATCAGTATGTAGTGTCTCTACTTTAAAGAGTCCTCTCCTGCTGATGTTCAGGTGTATATCAGTATGTAGTGTCTCTACTTTAAAGAGTCCTCTCCTGCTGATGTTCAGGTGTATATCAGTATGTAGTGTCTCTGCTTTAAAGAGTCCTCTCCTGCTGATGTTCAGGTTGATATTTCTATTAGTGTCTCTACTTTAAAGAGTCCTCTCCTGCTGATGTTCAGGTGTATATCAGTATGTAGTGTCTCTACTTTAAAGAGTCCTCTCCTGCTGATGTTCAAGTGTATATCAGTATGTAGTGTCTCTGCTTTAAAGAGTCCTCTCCTGCTGATGTTCAGGTGTATATCAGTATGTAGTGTCTCTGCTTTAAAGAGTCCTCTCCTGCTGATGTTCAGGTGTATATCAGTATGTAGTGTCTCTGCTTTAAAGAGTCCTCTCCTGCTGATGTTCAGGTGTATATCAGGATGTAGTGTCTCTACTTTAAAGAGTCCTCTCCTGCTGATGTTCAGGTGTATATCAGTATGTAGTGTCTCTACTTTAAAGAGTCCCCTCCTGCTGATGTTCAGGTGTATATCAGTATGTAGTGTTTCTACTTTAAAGAGTCCTCTCCTGCTGATGTTCAGGTGTATATCAGTATGTAGTGTCTCTACTTTAAAGAGTCCTCTCCTGCTGATGTTCAGGTGTATATCAGTATGTAGTGTTTCTACTTTAAAGAGTCCTCTCCTGCTGATGTTCAGGTGTATATCAGTATGTAGTGTCTCTACTTTAAAGAGTCCTCTCCTGCTGATGTTCAGGTGTATATCAGTATGTAGTGTCTCTACTTGAAAGAGTCCTCTCCTGCTGATGTTCAGGTGTATATCAGTATCTAGTGTCTCTACTTTAAAGAGTCCTCTCCTGCTGATGTTCAGGTGTATATCAGTATGTAGTGTCTCTACTTTAAAGAGTCCTCTCCTGCTGATGTTCAGGTGTATATCAGTATGTAGTGTCTCTACTTTAAAGAGTCCTCTCCTGCTGATGTTCAGGTGTATATCAGTATGTAGTGTCTCTACTTTAAAGAGTCCTCTCCTGCTGATGTTCAGGTGTATATCAGTATGTAGTGTCTCTACTTTAAAGAGTCCTCTCCTGCTGATGTTCAGGTGTATATCAGTATGTAGTGTCTCTACTTTAAAGAGTCCTCTCCTGCTGATGTTCAGGTGTATATCAGTATGTAGTGTCTCTGCTTTAAAGAGTCCTCTCCTGCTGATGTTCAGGTTGATATTTCTATTAGTGTCTCTACTTTAAAGAGTCCTCTCCTGCTGATGTTCAGGTGTACATCAGTATGTAGTGTAGTGGCGGCAAAGTACAGACGTTTTGACAGGAGAGATTTAGTTTTTCCGGTATTCAACATATTTTACCAGTCATAGTCCGGTAATTATTTACACTCTAAGAAGAGTCCTCCACACAGACATGGCGTCAAAAAGGAGTAATGTGCGGAAATATTTCGACCAGGTTAGTGAGTGCGGTGTAGAGTGCAAACTATGCCAAATTAAACTTGTATACATGCTATACCTTGCTATACCCGCAACCTCCGTTCCAGCTGAGAGGGTCTTCTCTACAGCTGGCCTGATTGTGAATGAGTAGCCTATTGAACAGCTGCATTCTGTGCTTAGGCCCTGTTATAGGTTGTTGATGTTTTAAGCATGAAAGCTGTAGGCCTATAGCTGTCAAACTGTGATCACCAGTTCAATACATTTGACAAATTAGACTTTGTTTCTACACTTATTTGAACATGTATTTATTTATTTTATTGAAAAAGAAATTCAACATTTCGGTTAACCGTTTTTTAGGGGGGTCAAATATTCGAATAAACATTTGCTTTCAAATTCCCATCCCTAACCTGAACCTCAGCAGGATATTTCCTCTTATATAATGGCTTCTGCTGCTTTGACTGTTTTCTCACTACAAAGACAGCATTGTTGAACCCATTAACCGGGCTTTAAACAGTCACATGATGTCACAAATCACAACAAAGACGAGCATCACAAAGACTAGTCACTATAGATCCGACTGTAAGGCGATGAATTGTTCACGGTGTCACTCTCAGTTTGTGGTCTTGGCCGGATCATGGCTGTGTAGCTGCCGCCGGGCTTAGAAGCAAAAACAGCTGATGCAGCGTAAGCTAGTTCAGGCTGTCTTTGTTATTTCTGCTTGGATGAGGGAAAGGACTGACTGACTGACTGACTGACTGACTGACTGACTGACTGACTGACTGACTGACTGACTGACTGTGTGTGTGTGTGTGTGTGTGTGTGTGTGTGTGTGTGTGTGTGTGTGTGTGTGTGTGTGTGTGTGTGTGTGTGTGTGTGTGTGTGTGTGTGTGTGTGTGTGTGTGTGTGTGTGTGTGTGTGTGTGTGTGTGTGTGTGTGTGTGTGTGTGTGTGTGTGTGTGTGTGTGTGTGTGTGTGTGTGTGTGTGTGTGTGTGTGTGTGTGTGTGTGTGTGTGTGTGTGTGTGTGTGTGTGTGTGGTTGCCATCCTAAAAAAAGACTGTTTGTGAATGATTTCCCATATCTGACCCTTGAAATATCAAATTGTCTGTATTTATAAAACCGTCCACACAACTGTATTTTCTACGGTATACTCATATGTGTTCATAGTATATGAAAATGCCAATAACCGTGTATAATATATTCTTATTTATCTGTATTGTGTCAGTCTGTCTGATCTATAGTTTAATATTAATACTGTCTATAGTGTCAATACTGTCAGATGTGTATATGTATATATTAGGGCTGTCAAACGATTAAAAAATTTAATCAGATTAATCACAGTTTAAAAATTAATTAATCAGATTAATCACCATTCGAACGATGTCCAAAATATGCCATTTCTTCATGTATATTGTTGTGGGAATGGAAAGATAAATGAAAGAAGGCGGATATATCCATTTAACATGTTTATTGTAACATTGTTCTGTGTGTCAAAATGAAAGACAGCCCACACACCTATCAATCATCAAACCGTGGGGTCTTAATTCATTACGTGTTGATTTCTATCAACGGGGGAGTACTTCAGGAAAGTCGACAGGGGGGGGGCGGCGGCGGCGGCTAGTGGAGTACTTCGTGACCACAGAGTGTGAACGTTGTGATCAGCTGTTTTAGCGCAGTTCTCCAGTGAAGGGGGGGGGGGGGGGGGGGAGAGTCTCCCTCCGCAGCCGGTTGGCGTAGTTTTGGCACAATTCCGTTGTACAGACCGACGTTAACAGCAGCCCTGTCTGTGCACACGGAGACCGACTCTGTCGTCCGGTGATCTAACCGCCTTCTGGAAAAGCTTCACAAGTACGTCGGTACGCAAATGCGCTTTGTGACACAAGTGACGGTACGCATTTCAGATTACGCACATAACCTGCGTACCAGTTGTGTGTTACCTGTACTACAGCAAAAGTATTCTCCGTCGGGACTTCCTGCAACAACACCACGCCGTTATCTTGATTCTGATTGGCCAGAAGACATTATCAAAGATGTTCTATTGAGAAGACGATCACTACGTGACAAAAGTTTTCAAAACCGTTTCTGGTCTTCGGTATTTCCAGACAAGTGGCTCCTGAAATCAATCTTACTAACTGCTGTCTGTGCAATTTACTCCGCGCGAGTTGGCGGACTTTATTTTGCTTACTTTAACATCATTTTTCATGGTGGGGCTAAGCCATTTCTTGGTATGGGTGTAGCCTACCCCAGCCATACCCTGGCGCTGCCACTGGTGGGATGTATGGGGCGGGCCATTCTGCACATGCGTTAAATATTTTAATGCAATTAATTAAAAAAATGAATTACCGCCGTTAACGCGATAATTTTGACAGCATTAATATATATATAATATTATTATTCGATGCTTACTGTATTTCATTGTCGCAGTACTTGAATCTAATCTGCAAGGCACACATTGGATTTTTCTATATTTTAATATGTTTTTTGTGTCTCAGTTACAGAAAATCTGCGTTGAAGTGGCATCCGGACAAGAACCCCGACAACAAGGACGAAGCGGAGAAAAGGTTCAAAGAGATTTCAGAGGCGTATGAAGTGCTCTCAGACGGTGAGGCGTTGCCATGCCGACGTGTGAATATATGACAGCATTTTTGGGGCTTTTTACAACGACATTAAAGACTGGACGACAACTCTTTACTTTTATTCGTCTTTATTGGAAGTCCTTTAGACTGTTGACTTGTGTAGACAGAATGGCAAAATCAACATGTAAACAACAGCAAAGACTTTTCTATGTATCCTTTAGTAGCTGTTGCTTAAGCTCAAAATAAACCATCAATAAATTCACAAGTTATCAATTGTTAAATAATCCCTATCTTTTTTTAAAGAAATTGCACAACATTTTTAAATTCTCCTAAAAACCCACACAAGCATCCAGAAAACGTTGTTAAAATAAATTATTATAGTCACTTATTCATCTTGAAACATAAACAAATCATTATATCAATATAGCTTTGAAAATTGCCGCTGCGAAAAAAAATCCACATTTACAGCAAATTCTAAGAATCTAAAATGGAAGTAAAATAATTAATGTATTTTTTGACTTTTATATTTTCATTGATGTCTTTAGGTTTAGCCACTTATACCACAATCATCATTGCTTAATAAAATAAGGAATATAAACATGTGAGCGCGAGGAACGAAACAGAAACCTGTGGTGTTTTTATTTTATTTTATTATTACAGTTGTAAAGCACACACCCGGTCACAAAAGAGCGACTTTTTTTGTTGACCTTTGAGATCTCGTTGTAAGAAATGATTGCAGAGTTCATGAGTTTCTTTTAGACGTTTGATAAACTGGGTGTTTCTCAATGTCGAGGAAGGATGCTCCGGAGCCACTATTTCAAGCATGCTACGTCATCGAGTGCCGCCGAAGGACTGTTCCAATGTCCAGCACACTTGAAATTCTACCGAGCCCGGCGTACTTCGTCGCGAGACATTTCGAGGCTGCACATGTGTAGACTCCGCGGTCTTAAAATCCCCACAATGCTTTGCGCACGGACCAATTTCCCCAAATCTGTGGCGGAAAATGTAAGGTGGGGCCATATGACGCACACTTGCTCGCCTGTTCCACTCTTCGTTTTCCGAATGCCAGGAAGTACTCTTGCCTCGCTTCTGAAGCAAGTGACTCGGAAGACATGTGCTACCAAGCAAGCGTCCTCGACATTGAGAAACACCCTCTGTTATCAAGATGTGTTCAGACCAAGCCCCCAGGAAGTGCGCCGGACTCTGTGCCCAATATTCGTTGTGGCCAAACGGCGGTACTACAACTTCCGTATCGGTCCGTGACGTCACCGGACCCAGAAAGACTTTTCCCCATTGACTAACATGGGGAAAGAGACGTCTGTAAATCGGTGGATAATTTATTTTTAACTAAATAAACTACCCAGTATGAACTATCTTATAGCCCTTATTAAAATCATTAAGTCCTTAAAGTTGTAAAATGCACTAAAAGCCGAATCTAGATTTATTTTCTCTCTCCATTCATTCTAGTGAGCCGAGAGTGGAGCTCGGGGGGCGGGGCTTAATGGGCGCATGCTCTGTGAGCGCACATACGGGTTCTTCTGCTCTGACAGCTAGGCATGCTGGGTAATCTGTGACATTTCGCTCTCTCAAAAGTTGTGCCATTTTGTCCTCATGAGCCAATGAGCAGCTCTCGTAGGAAAGAACGAGACCCCGCCTCCCACGCTGAATCCAGGTCTTATGAAACAGCCATGGCTCAGACGTCTTGAATGAAAACATTTTAAATTATATTTGGAAATATGGACACGATATTATGATTGCTCTCACTGCAAAGGAAATATTAAAAAGAGGCGTACCTTACAGCGTGAGGACTTTTGTACGGAAGAGGGTTAGGGCCATATGTGCATTTTTCTTTTTTTTTAATCTGACCAGAAGTGCATTTTTTTTTTATTTTGGAGCACTGACATTAGAGTTCTGAGAAAAAAAGAACCACCAACAACCAATCACATTAATCTCCCGGCCTGAACACACAAGCACACGGTTTGATTGGCTAGCGCTTGTACTGGCATATGATTTGATTGGCTTCCATCAACGCTTGAAAAGTTGAACTTTTCTCAACTTTCAAAGCGAGCAACGGAACATGCAGTTCGGCAAAGCGTGACGTCACCCCATTCAAAGGGAATGGGAAGCGTCTCTGTTGAAGCAACGCGCGCTGCCGTGTGGACGGGCCGTCAGACTGCCGACTTTTCCCCCAGAATTCCTGCTGTTTTTCTTCAGAATTACATTTTTTGGCTCATTATGACTTTTTAATCTCAGAATTTCGACTTTAGTCTCTGACCGTTGACTTTTTTTCTCCGAATTAAAATCTTTATTCTCAGAATTCTGACTTTTTTATTCATAATTCCTGCTTTTTATCTTCAGAATTAAAAATGTTTTCTTCAGAATTCCAAGTTTTTGGCTCATGACTTTTTAATCTCAGAATTTCTACGTTAATCTCAGATTTCTGATTTTTTTTCTCCTAATTCAAATCTTTTCCCCAGAATTCTGACTTTTTTCTTCAGAATTCTTTTTTCCCAGAATTCCTTATTTTTCCTTCAGAATTCCAGTTTTTTGCTCATAATTATGACTTTTTCTCTCAGAATTCCAAGTTTAATCTCAGACTTCTGATTTAAGTCTCAGATTGCTGACTTTTTTCCCAGAATTCTTTATTTTTTCTTCAGAATTCCAAGTTTTTGGCTCATTATGACTTTTTAATGTCAGAATTTCGTCTTTAGTCTCTGACTTCTGACTTTTTTCTCCGAATTCAAATATTTATGTTTTATTCATAATTCCAGTTTTTTTTGCTCATAATGCCTTTTTTCCCTCAGAATTACCAGTTTAGTCTCAGACTTCTGATTTTTTTTTCTTTTCAGAATTACATTTTTTTCCTCAGATTTCACATTTTTTCTCAGAATTCTGACTTTAATCTCAGATCTCCCCCCAAAAATGCACATATGGCCCTTAATCCTTTTCCATACAGTTGTGATTCTAACCATTTCTTTTTTTCTATGTCTCTCTGTTGTCTTTATCTAACCTAAAGTCCTTCTCTTCCCTCAACAGAAGACAAGAGGAATACTTACGACAGATATGGCAAAGAAGGCCTTTCAGCAGGAGGAAGAGGAGGAGGACGAGGAGAAGGAGGTGAAGACACTTTCAAAATGACTAAATATTCACACAAATCTGCAGTCAATTCTAATATTAAAATCACCGTGCATTTGTATTTTCTTCTGATACCAGCATTCATAAACCTGGTCGTGATTTTTCACTTTAAACTTTTTACAGGAGGTCATTATAGTCACTTTGGCGGCAGCGGCTTCACATTCCGAAATCCCGACGACGTTTTCAGGGAATTCTTCGGCGGCACTGATCCGTTTGCAACCTTTTTTGGTGAGTCCCTTTCTCTTTAAATCTGGCGAGGCACTAACGGTACTTCATGTTTCTTTAAAGAGTAGGAAGAGTCCTAAGAAAGGGTCAAACATAAACACAGATGAGCTGAGAAGGCTAATATGGATCATAATGTATTATTATTTTGGATTAAGATACCTTGCAGTGGAACAAGTCTTTAAAGTTAGAGCCTCTTTTACCCAAAATGTAAATTGTGTTGAGGATCATAAATTAAAATCCAGCAATAGCATAAATATTATTCTGAAATCTGCATAATTTAAATACTGTTAAGTATATTTTGATGCTCATACTTCTGTACTTTTTGAATGCCTGCCTTACTTATACTTAAGTAAAGGAGTGCTTCTTCCACTACTGCTTATATCCTTATTTAATGCAAAAAGATACTCATATATTCTTTCAATCATGAAAACAATTAACCTAATGTGAACGTTTTCCATCTCTTTTTACGGCTATTTGTAGCTGCGTATTCCCAGGAATGTGCAGCTTTTTTGCTTTTAGGGTCAACCTTTAAAAGACATTATCATGCTGCCTGAAGGACTCTTTAAAGTAGAGACACTACATACTGATATACACCTGAACATCAGCAGGAGAGGACTCTTTAAAGTAGAGACGCTACATACTGATATACACCTGGACATCAGCAGGAGAGGACTCTTTAAAGTAGAGACGCTACATACTGATATACACCTGAACATCAGCAGGAGAGGACTCTTTAAAGTAGAGACACTACATACTGATATACACCTGAACATCAGGAGGAGAGGACTCTTTAAAGTAGAGACACTACATACTGATATACACCTGAACATCAGCAGGAGAGGACTCTTTAAAGTAGAGACACTACATACTGATATACACCTGAACATCAGCAGGAGAGGACTCTTTAAAGTAGAGACACTACATACTGATATACACCTGAACATCAGCAGGAGAGGACTCTTTAAAGTAGATACACTACATACTGATATACACCTGAACATCAGCAGGAGAGGACTCTTTAAAGTAGATACACTACATACTGATATACACCTGAACATCAGGAGGAGAGGACTCTTTAAAGTAGAGACACTACATACTGATATACACCTGAACATCAGCAGGAGAGGACTCTTTAAAGTAGATACACTACATACTGATATACACCTGAACATCAGCAGGAGAGGACTCTTTAAAGTAGATACACTACATACTGATATACACCTGAACATCAGCAGGAGAGGACTCTTTAAAGTAGAGACACTACATACTGATATACACCTGAACATCAGCAGGAGAGGACTCTTTAAAGTAGAGACACTACATACTGATATACACCTGAACATCAGCAGGAGAGGACTCTTTAAAGTAGAGACACTACATACTGATATACACCTGAACATCAGCAGGAGAGGACTCTTTAAAGTAGAGACACTACATACTGATATACACCTGAACATCAGCAGGAGAGGACTCTTTAAAGTAGAGACACTACATACTGATATACACCTGAACATCAGCAGGAGAGGACTCTTTAAAGTAGAGACACTACATACTGATATACACCTGAACATCAGCAGGAGAGGACTCTTTAAAGTAGAGACACTACATACTGATATACACCTGAACATCAGCAGGAGAGGACTCTTTAAAGTAGATACACTACATACTGATATACACCTGAACATCAGCAGGAGAGGACTCTTTAAAGTAGAGACACTACATACTGATATACACCTGAACATCAGCAGGAGAGGACTCTTTAAAGTAGAGACACTACATACTGATATACACCTGAACATCAGCAGGAGAGGACTCTTTAAAATAGAGACAGTACATACTGATATACACCTGAACATCAGCAGGAGAGGACTCTTTAAAGTAGAGAAAGTGTAATATTGTAGATTTTATTTTAGTGTACTGGAAAGATAAAGGCTTCTCACTACAAAGATATATTGTTAAAATAAGTCTGACCTGTCTCAGAATTCTCACATTTTTCTCACAATTTTCAACTTTTTTCTCAAAATGTCTGACTTTTTCTCACAAAACGACTTCCTTTATGATCGTAACCCAATTTAAAAAAAGACATTTGGAATTTTTTTCATTTATCTGTCTCTCTGTTGTCTCTATCTAATCTAAAGTCCTGCTCTTTCCCTCGACAGAAGTCAAAACTTTATTGTGTTTCTGTATGCTGTGATTGTGTTTATTCTGCGTGTGGGTGCATGTGTGTGTGGGGGTGTGTGTGTGTATGTTCTGTGTGTATTTGTGGGGGTTTGTGTTTGTATGTTGTGCGTATGAGTGTGTGTGTGTGTTGTGATGGTGTTGCGTACATATTATGTATTTTTGTGGGGTGTGTGTGTGTGTGTGTGTGTGTGTGTGTGTGTGTGTATATGTGTGCGTGTTTGTGTTGTGTGTGTGTTGGTTGTGTGTGTGTGTGTGTGTATATGTGTGCGTGTTTGTGTTGTGTGTGTGTTGGTTGTGTGTGTGTGTGTGTGTTGGTTGTGTATGTGTTTGTGTGGTGTGCATGTGTTTCTGTGTGGGTGTGTGTGTTTGTATGTTTTGTGTTGGTTGTGTGTGTGTGTGTGTATATGTGTGTGCGTGTTTGTGTTGTGTGTGTGTTGTTTCTGTGTGTGTGGGTGTGTGTGTGTGTGTGTGTATGTGTGTGTGGGTGTTTGATCTGCCCTGGTTGTCCGGCTGATTGGAGGCATGTGCAGGAGCTCTAAATATGGAGTTCAGACGCAGGCGGAGGATGGATTTAAAACGTCGACATCACTCAACTGGAATGCTTTCAAAAATAGCTTCCGTATTAAAACAAAAGCAGATGTAATAACGCCGTGTGTGTGTGTGTGTGTGTGTGTGTGTGTGTGTGTGTGTGTGTGTGTGTGTGTGTGTGTGTGTGTGTGTGTGTGTGTGTGTGTGTGTGTGTGTGTGTGTGTGTGTGTGTGTGTGTGTGTGTGTGTGTGTGTGTGTGTGTGTGTGTGTGTGTGTGTGTGTGTGTGTGTGTGTGTGTGTGTGTGTGTGTGTGTGTGTGTGTGTGTGTGTGTGTGTGTGTGTGTGTGTGTGTGTGTGTGTGTGAGCACATGTTAAAATAACAGTAAAGTGGCACCAGAAGAGATCAATCTTTTAAATCCGATTGTTTTCACGTATTGTCGTTGTATTTGTTACCATGGATACGCGGTGTTGCTGTTTACTTTCTTCAGTAAACAAGGCCCTGCTTTTTTTTTTAAACAGCTGAATGACGATGAGGCTGTCTGCACCCCGAAGTTCAGGATCTATTTCCACCGGGGACATCCTTTTTATTACGCTTAATATT
Organism: Pogonophryne albipinna; assembly: GCA_028583405.1. Taxonomy (NCBI): domain Eukaryota; kingdom Metazoa; phylum Chordata; class Actinopteri; order Perciformes; family Artedidraconidae; genus Pogonophryne; species Pogonophryne albipinna. The sequence goes on from JAPTMU010000030.1 coordinate 1,044,575, forward strand.
CACGACACAGGATACGTCCGGGTTAATTCCCGCTCTATATTTAGGGCTTTTCCTCGGATCGGAGCTATATATAAAGAAACGTTTGGGTTTGACCTTTCTTAGCATGGCCGCCGCAGAAAAGAGAAAGTTGTTCAGACCTGTTTTTCAATTCCCCTTCAGCCTCAGAGAGAGCAGCTGGTGTCGTGGATCTGTCACTCAGAGCACACACTCATTCAGACACTAGGAAGCGGACAAGAAGGACATTCGAACGGTTCAAACACACACAATGACCTCTAGGAAGATCCTGTAGTCATGGCAATACGGAGCACAGTTTTACAAACTCAATCAATCAACCAAAAAGCCACATAATGAATACAAATAATTACATAATAATACAAATAACACATACCAAGTTACATAAACATTTGTTAAGGATACAAATGCAGAAGTCACGAAACACAAGAATATAATAGACAAAAATATAAAATGTAATTAATTAAATACAAATTAATTAAATACAAATAAAATAAGAATAAAATACACATTTTAATAAATTAAATACAAATAAAATAAGAAAACAACAAGAATAAAATATGAATATCTGAGCTGTAATAATAATTGTAAAGACGCCTCATCATGGGTCTTTGAGGTATGGTCAAATGAATAATATATAATCAAATTATAATTAAAAGGACAGTAGCAGAAGACCTGAGGCTCCTAGAGGGCTTATAGGTTCACAACAAACTGCATCATTCCTTTTAAATTCCTCTCTAGGAAGCTCCTTTAATCTGTACATTATGCGTTGACATCCTGTGTTCCCATTTTTGAGCTGATTTCATCTTTAGTTTACGTGTCTGACAGGCCTTTTGAGATTCTGTCAGAGCAGGAATACCTCTACGTTTATCACAGATATCTCGATCATTTACACCTGTAGTAGTAATAGTAGCACTACAGAACCCAGGAGACAACACAATGGTACAGAGCAGAGATGGCAGGCATAGCAGTTACACATATAACATCTCTAAAACAATACTGCTGGAGTTCAGTCATTCATTCATGGCAATGCATACTATAGGCTAGGTCAAGACATTGGTAGTGAGCATCAGGCAAAGCAGTTGCATGTGTGTACCAGGGTGTTTGTAATAGTGTCCCTAAAATGATAATCAATAGTTGTTTAATATTAAAATGCATCAATCAACTGTGTTTTTAAAAGAAAGGCAGTAGTGGAAGAAGTACTTCAGGTACAAACCTGCAGATTTTATGTTTTTAAACAACTAAAAAACACTATTACTACAGGGATATTAGCCTTAGCAAACCATTTACATGCACTAGTTGTTTGTTATTCAAATGCATCAAACAACTGTTTTTTTAAAAGAGAGGCAGTGGTGGAAGAAGTTCTTAGATATTTTACTTTAGTATTCTAGCAACTCTATGGTAGAGGCAGAGCTGGAGTATGACGGGGGATCAACACCAATCTCCCGGGGGGAGGTCACTGAGGTCGTCAAACAACTCCACAGTGGCAAAGCCCCGGGGGGTAGATGAGATCCGCCCAGAAATGCTGAAGGCTCTGGGTGTTGAGGGACTGTCATGGTTGACACGTCTCATCAACGTTGCGTGGAAGTCGGAAAAAGTACCGAAGGAGTGGCGGACCGGGGTGGTGGTTCCCCTTTTCAAAAAGGGGGATCAGAGGGTGTGTGCCAATTACAGAGGCATCACACTACTCAGCCTCCCCGGGAAAGGTTACTCTAATGGCGCGTTTCCACTGCAGGCCTCGCTCGGTTTGGTTAGGCCTTATTAGGCCCGGCTCACTTTAATGCTGCGCTTCCATTACAGTTTAGGAACTGGGGTAGTTACTATAGTAACGCAGTGTAGGCGGAGCCGTGAAGTCATCTTCAATGAGCGCCCCAGAAAAACAACACAGCTGTTAGCTCTTAGCACTCAGAGCTCACAGCTCTTCATATCTGTTCAGAAACTAGACAAAAGTTACCCGCTGCAGTGGAAACGCGCCATAAGGTACTGGAAAGGAGGGTCAGGCCGATTGTCGAACCTCGGATTGAGGAGGAACAATGCGGATTCCGTCCTGGTCGTGGAACGACGGATCAGCTTTTTACTCTCGCAAGGATCCTGGAAGGGGGCCTGGGAGTACGCTTATCCGGTCTACATGTGTTTTGTAGACTTGGAGAAGGCGTATGACCGGGTTCCCAGGGAGTTACTGTGGGAGGTGCTGCGGGAGTATGGGGTGAGGGGGTCTCTACTCAGGGCCATCCAATCTCTGTACTCCCACAGCGAGAGCTGTGTCCGGGTCCTCGGCAGTAAGTCGGACCCATTTCCGGTGAGGGTTGGCCTCCGCCAGGGCTGCGCTTTGTCACCAATCCTGTTTGTAATATACATGGGTGGGATTTCGAGGCGTAGTCGTGGGGGAGGGGGTCTGCAGTTCGGTGGGCTAAGGATTGCACCACTGCTTTTTGCAGATGATGTGGTTCTGATGGCTTCATCGGTCTGCGACCTTCAGCACTCACTGGATCGGTTCGCAACCGAGTGTGAAGCGGCTGGGATGAGGATCAGCACCTCCAAATCTGAGGCCATGGTTCTCAGCAGGAAACCGATGGACTGTCCACTCCAAGTAGGGAATGAGTCCTTACCCCAAGTGAAGGAGTTCAAGTATCTCGGGGTCTTGTTCTCGAGTGAGGGAACAATGGAGCATGAGATGGGCCGGAGAATCGGAGCAGCGGGAGCGGTACTGCAGTCGCTTTACCGCACCGTTGTGACGAAAAGGGAGCTGAGCCAGAAGGCAAAGCTCTCTGTCTACCGGGCCATTTTCATCCTACCCTCACCTATGGTCATGAAGGATGGGTCATGACCGAAAGAACGAGATCCAAGGATACAAGCGGCCGAGATGAGTTTTCTCCGCAGGGTGGCTGGTGTCTCCCTTAGGGATAAGGTGAGAAGTTTGGTCATCCGGGAGGGACTCGGAGTTGAACCGCTCCTCCTTCGCGTCGAAAGGAGCCAGTTGAGGTGGTTCGGGCACCTAGATAGGATGCCACCTGGGCGCCTCCCTAGGGAGGTGTTCCAGGCACGTCCAGCTGGGAGGAGACCAAGGGGTAGACCTAGGACCAGGGGAGGGATTATATCTCTTCGCTGGCCTGGGAGCGCCTTGGGATCCCCCAGTCAGAGCTGGTTGATGGGAAAGGAACGTTTGGGGCTCTCTGCTGGAACTGCTACCTCCGCGACCCGACCACGGATAAGCGGGAGAAGATGGATGGATGGAAATGTGGCAATTTCGTTTGTTTGTTCTTATGATGTTCAAATCAAAAATAAGTTTGTTAGAAAAATCTCACTGGTCCCCGGCTTGAGCTTCAATATCAGGATCCATGTATTTATTATCCTCTCAAGAATGGAAGTAGTCAAAACAAAAAAAGAGAATTTTATGGTATTTCTCAAAATTCTGACTTTTTCTCCAAAAACTCAAAATTAAGACTTTTTCTCAAAAATCAAGACTTTTTCAGAAATGAGCATGCTTGATGTCTCTCTCCATAGAGGCTGAATCATCATGTTAATCACATAGCTATCATATGCCTCAAACAGTCCTGATGCTCTTCTCGGTAATCACACATCCTGTCATGTTCTCAGCTGCAGTTGGGATACCTTTGTTAGCATGCTACTCTCATGTTGGAGGAGGACACTCAGGATGTTCCTCACTACAGGGAAGGGAAACCCCCAAAAAGCATAAAAGGACCTCTGTTATTTACACTCTCTCCCCTCTACAGCTGATGATCCCTTTAATGATAATTTCGGTGGAGGTCACAGTCACCACAGAGGTCAAACCCGGGGGTCACACTTCGGATTTGGGAGTTTTCCAGCCTTTGGGCCTGGCAACTCAGGGTTCGATCCAGGTGCGTTCACAAAAATAACAATATACTGGATTTTTGGTGAATCCATGGTGCTTTTGTTCGATTTAAATTGACCGTTTTCTGGCTGCAGGTTTTGGCTCATTTGGAAACATGGGCGGAGGATTCGCTTCCTACTCTTCTTCATCTTTCGGAGGCGGAGGAGGAGGAGGAGGAGGAGGAATGGTTGGAGGAGGAATGGGAGGTGGAGGAGGAGGAGGAATGGGAGGAGGAAACTTTAAATCTGTGTCGACCTCTACCAAGTTCATCAACGGCAGAAAAATTACTACGAAACGGTACTGAAATATTCCATTTGTATCCGTCTCTTGGCTTTTATTTTATACCGTGTTCCTGTTTCACTTTGTCTTAATGCTTGGAAATTGCTTCCCAGGTTTAGGACTCATCCCTCTTCCTCAGCCTCACTTCCTCATCTGTCCTTTTGTTTTTTCCAGGATTGTGGAGAACGGCCAGGAGCGCGTAGAAGTGGTGGAGGACGGTCAGATAAAGTCTCTCACAGTAAATGGTAAGGAGACGCTCCTAAGACTGGATAACAAGTAGAAAAGTCCACCATTTGACCAACGACTGGATCAAAAACTCTCCCAGTGACTCCGTTTTGTTCCCGGTGTTTCTCTCCTCCTGCTTTTTATTCCAGAAGAAAGCTTTTTTTTCTCATCTTAGTGAAGCTTTAAAGGAGGCGAGAGACATGTTGACAGTATTTGTATATTTGTATTTATTCCATCGTTAAGGGGGGGACCATGTGGATTTGTGTTTACTACAATAATTTAATTGTACTTTTTATTTCACAAAGCACAAAGCTTGTTTTTCCTTTGGGTGGATATTGTGTTTGCTGGAAAACAACATGCTGTACTTTTTAGACTTTCTTTCTTTACCAATTTAACAAAGTGAATGACGGAAGCTTCGCCCTAATGTCTTTAACGTCACAGCTGTTTCATGTTCACGCGTGTGTAATTTGAATGACTTAGAGTATTAATAAATTAATACATTTGTTTGTGTATTTGAGAAAACCCACAGAGTGTTTTGTGCATGGTTCCAGGAGGCTGCTTTGTAGTTTTCACTCTTTTCAACACTGCACATTGTTTCCGGACAAACAGGGGAATTTTCATTCTTTGTATAAAAAAAATAAAAAAACACAAAACCAAAAGTTCACATTTGGTCAATAAACTTCAGGAAAGTGTTCTGCAGTCACCGGGTGTCTGTGTGATGATTTTTGGCTTGAATGTATTTTTGTTATCGTCTAATAACCTCAGGTGTGTGTACGGAAGAGGGCCACGAGTAAAACATTCCTTTTTTAAATGATTTGAGAAACTTTTTTTTCTTTTCTTTTTTGCGAATAAGTCAGAATGTTGAGCTTCAAAAAAAGTATTAATTTTTCTTTTTTTACTTTTTCTCCAAACATTTTTTTCATGAAAGTTAGAGTTCTCGGATTAGAAGAAAAAAAAGATTCCGAAAAAAAGTTGTCGGAATTCTGAGTAAAAAAAAGTGGGAATTCTGAGAAAAAAAAGTTGGAATTCTGAGTAAAAAAAGTGGGAATTCTGAGAAAGAAAAGTTGGAATTCTGAGAAAAAAATAGGGAATTATGAGGAAAAAAAGTTGGGATTATGAGAAAAAAAGTGGGAATTCTGAGAGAAAAAAGTTGGAATTCTGAGTAAAAAAAGTGGGAATTCTGAGAAAGAAAAGTTGGAATTCTGAGAAAAAAATAGGGAATTATGAGGAAAAAAAGTTGGGATTATGAGAAAAAAAGTGGGAATTCTGAGGAAAAAGTTGGAATTCTGAGGGAACAAAACATTTGGAATTCTGAGTAAAAAAGTGGGAATTCTGAGTAAAAAAGTGGGAATTCTGAGAAAAAAAAGTGGGAATTCTGAGAAAGAAAAGTTGGAATTCTGAGAAAAAAATAGGGAATTATGAGGAAAAAAAGTTGGGATTATGAGAAAAAAAGTGGGAATTCTGAGGAAAAAGTTGGAATCCTGAGGGAACAAAACATTTGGAATTCTGAGTAAAAACGTGGGAATTCTGAGTAAAAAAGTGGGAATTCTGAGAAAAAAAAGTTGGAATCCTGAGGGATTTTTTTTTGGAATTCTGAGTAAAAAGTCGGAATCCTGAGGGAACAAAACATTTGGAATTCTGAGTAAAAAAAGTGGGAATTCTGAGAAAAAAAAGTTGGAATTATGAGAAAAAAAGTTGGAATCAAAACATTTGGAATTCTGAGTAAAAAAGTGGGAATTCTGAGAATTTTGACATTGTAAAAATAAAAAATAATTCTATTTTTTTCTCAGAATTATGATTTAATCTCAGATTTTTTTTTTTTACTCAAATCTCAGTTTTTGTTTCACACATGGCCCTCTCCCTCTTCCGTGTGTGTGTGCTCGTGCCTGATCACATTTTTTAAAACCTGCTTCACAACAAAACAGCAATAAAGGAAACCACAATGGCTGCTCTTCCTCACACTCACCCATCAAGCATTTCAGTGTGTGCACTAAGCTAACCCACTAATGCCTGGTTAGTGACTCACTCCTGGTCTGTGTGCTTTCACTAAAAATAACCCCATTTCTGTAAGAGTTCCTTTTGTTTTCAGCAAACACCTTAAAACCCTGAGATGTTTTTTTTATCTGTGTGGTAGGTATATGTTGCGACCTGGCTCAAAAGGCCACAACAAAAAGGAGACACAACATGTCAACGGGTAGGTAAAGGTGTTTATTTAGGACAAACAAATCAAATCAAAACCAGTAAAGTATGAGGTGTGGATGTCAGTGGTATCAGTAATGTAAATGCAGGGTGAGGATTGTATGGACATGTATGTGTGTGAGAGTGTTGAAGTGCACAAAGTAAAGCAACTGAAGAAACTCCTAATGTACTCAACAAAAACCGGTGTGCCTGCAGGGAGAAGCAGAGAGGAGCAGAGAGGCGTTAAATAGCTGCAGGACACCAGACCCAGGTGCCCTGAGTTACTGCAATCACCAATCACCACAGCACAGCCAGGACAGCCACCTCCTCTCTACTGATGAACCCACAGGGGCATCACAGTATACTTTTATGCTCCAGGTGAAAATGAAACGTACTCGCCCTTTATTTATCTTTTTTCGCCTCCCTTAACAACGTTTTTATGGAGCGCTGATAAGTGCAGCTTTGCAGAAAACGCCCTTAAACAACCCGAGACATTCAGCCAAGATAACGCCTCAACATTTATCTAGTTCTTTAGACTCTATTCTTAAGTTTGAGCCAGGAAAATCCCCCAAAATGACATTCAATTACATATAAAGTGCTTGAATGTACTATCTAGTCTAGATTACTAGAAGATCTGGTAACTAAGCACAATTACTCAAATATTGTACTTAAATGCAACACTACCTTCAAATGTCACATAAATGTTAAAATGACATCGAAAGTGCTTGAATGTACTATCTAGGTGTCCTTTTAAACACTGTCTAGAAGAGGTGGGAAGTAACTAAGTACAAATACTCAAGTACAATTTTTAGTTACTTAAGTACAGTTCTTAAATGCTACTTCATGCAACACTATAACCTACGAATGTCACATACATTTAATTATACACACACATAAAGGCACATTTTCTGTACTTATTATTATACTTTAAGTACATTTATCTGATCATACCTCTGCTTCTACCAGTTGAATCCAGATGTGTGTGTGATGCAGTTGACTCGGAGGTCAGTGTGTGTGTGTGTGTGTACAGAGAAGTGTGTGTTTGTGTTTCTGCAGGAATGTGCTCGGGGCTATATTTATTTATTTACACAAGACTCGCTGTATATTTTTCTAAGAGACAAGTCGGGGTGTGTGTGACTGTGTGTGTGTGGTTTACTATTTTGAATATATTCGTTTCCTTCCCTCAATTTGATATATTTATAACCCTGTTCTGATTGGCTGTCCTGTTGCTAGGTAGGTTTCATCTCTCATCCCTCCTCTCCAGTGTGTGTTTATTTTAAATTAATAGATAGCAACAAGCTGCATTATTTGTTATTTGTTAACGGATTATATGATGATTTTAGGATCGACACACGGATGCTGGCGTTTGATTTCAATGTAGTGTGACGCATGCGCAGTTGGGTAGGTGTTGCAGGAGAAGTAATGCTATTTGTAGTGCAACAGCGCCCTCGAGTGGACAAACATGGGGATTACGTAATCAGGATTAAAAACAAAAGGTACCTGTATTTCTTTACAGTTAAGTAAATAAATCAGATTACTGTTACTTTACTAAACAATGTGATTTAATAGCAGAATAGAAGTACATTTTTAACATACTATAATATATAACGCAGCATATAAACACTTTAAGAGCAGTAGGTCAAATATATATACTGTTTGCTTTTATTTCACGCATTAAACTAAAACAGTGACTCTACTCTTATCACCTAAACTGAATCTGTATATTGCTTTTATTTGCTGGTATTCTTATGTTCACAGTTATACGAACAGATTTGATAAAAAATGATATGGATGATCTTAATGCATGTACTGTAGTAAACAAACAAAAATAACATGTTCTGTTTCTAGTTAAAGGAGAACTCAGAGGACACATTTCTGTTCCTAAATATCTTGGTTTCTGCTTCTCTAAGGTCACAATGCTCTGTTGTCTTACATAATAAGTACAAAAAACACCTTTGGGATTTTTTCTTGCATTTGTCTACATTGCATTGTATATCTAAGTAATCCAAAGTAACGGCAGGTTTTAAAGGTAACTAGTCATTTTAATGCATTATAATTACTTGCCTAAAAATCATCATTAATACTTCATTAAGTCCTCAAAAAGGAGAGTGGTGTATTACCCCCTCTTGGCCACTAGGGGTCACTGCTTGTTCACTAAAGGCAGCATGACATCATCCGTCTGAAGGCTAATTTCCTCAATAGGAATTACAAATACTGGACAAATGGGTAGAAAGACTGACCACATGACAAGTTACACTCACGGAAACATGATATTTCTATTGAATGTCTGATAGGGGAACCTTCATTTCCTTTATTTTAATCATAAAAGTGATTAATGATCATTTCATTGCCATAAAAGTGGATGCAATTGGCTTATTGGAAAGGAAGTCCTGCAGTCTTTTCCCAAATCTAATATGACACACACTGTGATTTCCTGTCTCTGAGTTTCCTAATGTTATGAAAGATAGTTAGCGTGAAGTCTGAAAATAATTAAATTAGCCCCAAATATTGAAGTGCAGGAGCTTGGAGTCTCTCTCACACACACACACACACACACACACACACACACACACACACTCTGAACGTCTCTACCACACACAATACACTCACAGACACGCACACACACATACACACACAAACAAACACTGGACGTCTCTACCACACACAATACACACACACACACACACACGTATAATCCAGCTCCCCTGATTGGACCCTGGATGAATGCCGGTTGGGATTAGTCGTTTCTTTCAGAGAAAAGCCACCAATTGTCCCGTGTTCTGTCGGGTCCTCTGGGTGCTGCTCTCTCCTCGCAAAGGGGTCAATTTGAAAGAAGCTGATGTGCAAACTCTGAGATATAAAGAAGCCTGGGACTAAAGCAACATAAATCACCTGTTTTGCAGCAGGAAAATAAAGCACTTACGGCAGCCTATTCCAACCTTAACACACTCCAAACTGCTTTCCGTACAAAGGAATCGACTCGGGTCAAAATGGAGGTCCTGTGGTAATAAGATATTCAAAGACAATTGTCTCCGTTCAGACTTGAAGACATGCAGCGCACAAAAGCCCTCCCCCTGAAAGCCTAATTCAAATCGCCACCCCCTAGGAAATGTCACAAAGAAAATGTGAAGGATAGTGTTGCAGTAATCCTCCGGTTGGTTTTACAATCTGCATTAATGTGGAGGTGCCCACAGGTGTACAGCAATATGTATACTTATATATAATAGGCTTGGGGAGTAACTGATTACACAAAATAAGGTAACGGGGAAAAAACTGTCTTTTTCGAGATGCATTTTGCGTAAAAATAGCTCAAACTGTTAATAAATGTATGGTTTAAAGTCGTATAAAATGGAAAAACTCAGTGCAAATACCTCAAAATTGCACCTCTACAATCTGCATTAATGTTGAGGTGCTCACACAGGTGTGTAATATGTATATTTATATCATATGTTTTGGGAGTAATGGATGATAACAAAAAAAAAGCTTCAATCTGTATTTATTTATACACATTTAAAACTACCTCAGGTGACCAACGTGATGTACAGGCAATACATACAATATAGAATAACACAATGGGAGTAAAACAATAATTAAAAATATATAAGAACAAATGTTAGGCTAGTTCAACATGTATTAAGAGCCAGCGCAAAGAGGTGAGTTTTTAGCTGAGATTTAGCTAAAAGTATCTCAAGCTGTGAATGTAGTCGAGTCGAAGTGCGAAGTCATCAAATGAAGAACAAATACCCCAAATGTCACAGTTCTTGAGGAAATGTACTTCCCGCCATTTCTCTAATGCGTGGTGTGTTTAAGGCCACTCTGATTTTTAAACGTGCTTCATGTGAGCATCTGGCCTCCTTTATCCTCTCCGCCGCCTTAATTACACAATGGAGATGAGATCTGCCTGTAATCTCACAGAATAATACCCCCCCCCCCCCTCCTCCTCTTCCTCCTCCTCCTCTTCCTCTATGCCAAGCCTGCCACTAATTCAATATAAATGTAAATTACCTGGAGAAAAGAATAACAGAATCTCATTTTATTTACACGACTAATCACAATAAAGTCAGGCGGATGAAATATGAGTGAAATATACGGTCTGCGTATTTTAAACTTTTTATATAATCTCATGTTTACATCAAGACGGCTTTTTGTACTTTCTGTAATGGATTTTATTCACACGTCAGAAGCTGAAGAAAACACAAGTACATGTTGGTTTGAAGTACATTCATTCAAGTATTTATTATTATTACTCAGGTCTTGTACTTTAGTAAAAGTAGAAGTACTCAGATCTTGTAAAAGTAGAAGTACTCAGATCTTGTACTTGAGTAAAAGTAGAAGTACTCAGATCTTGTACTTGAGTAAAAGTAGAAGTACTCAGATCTTGTTCTTGAGTAAAAGTAGAAGTACTCAGATCTTGTACTTCAGTAAAAGTAGAAGTACTCAGATCTTGTACTTGAGTAAAAGTAGAAGTACTCAGATCTTGTACTTGAGTGAAAGTAGAAGTACTCAGATCTTGTACTTGAGTAAAAGTAGAAGTACTCAGATCTTGTACTTGAGTAAAAGTAGAAGTACTCAGATCTTGTACTTGAGTAAAAGTAGAAGTACTCAGATCTTGTACTTGAGTAAAAGTAGAAGTACCAGAGTAGGAATACTCTGTTACAGTAAAAGTCCTGCATTCAAAATGTTCCTCAAGTGAAAGTAGAAAAGTATTATCATCAAAATATAGTGAAAGACAGTAAAAGTAGTCGTTGTGCAGATTGGTCCATTTCAGAATAATATATATGATATGTTTTATAATGATTGATCTTGAAAGTGTTCTCAAAGCTGGTGAAGGTGCAGCTAGTTTGAATGGCTTTGTAGACTGCAGGGTAGCTTGTGAAGGTGCAGCTAGTCTGAATGGCTTTGTAGACTGCAGGGTAGCTGGTGGATTTACTCCAGGTGGAACTAAAGTCTGATTTAACACTTGGTTAGATTTCACATCATTCATCCAGATCTGTAAAGTAACTAAAGGTCTTAATACATGTAGTGGAGGAAAAGTACACCATTTACCTCTGAACTGTAGTGAGTAGAAGTACACAGTAGCACACAATGAACATACTCAAGTACAGACCCTCATAATTGTACTTTACTCTGTTCTCACCCTCTTTTCTCTCAGACGTTGCAGCAGAAGACCCCGTAGAGGAAGAGCTTCCTCGGCGCAGACAGAACTCACTTCCTGGTCATCATCAGCGCTGCCTGAGGACCAATCAGAACCCGTCTGAGGAAGAGGAGGAACACGGCCTGCAGAGCCTGGGACTCTCCAGAGGTACAAAGCTATTTTTTGCACCAGCTTGAGCTTCAGTCTCAGGATCCTTGTTTGTGATCCTCTCCAGAATGGAAGGAGTCATCACATACAGAGACTAGTTCCTGAACAGTGTCCTTCACATGCTGATATCCAAGAGAGGGAGTTACACAGTCACAAGATGGAGGAATAGAAAGCAGTATTCAATGTGTACTTCAGATTAGCTTCACGTCAGAAATGAGCATGCTTGATGTCTCTCTCCATAGAGGCTGAATCATCATGTTAATCACATAGCTATCATCTGCCTCAAACAGTCCTGATGCTCTTCTAGGTAATCACACATCCTGTCATGATTGTGGATATTTCTAGTTAAATAGTGTGTTCATTTTCTGCTTCTTTAAACTAGTTAACTATCTAAGGCAAACATTTTAACGTAGTAAGCCCCTCTTCCTCTTACAAGTTAACTATTAAGGTGAAAAGTGGCTTCAACTAGTTAACTAGTGAGTGATTGTGGATATTTCTAGTTAAGTAGTGCAGAGAAATGGATGAGAATGAGTGGCTAATTTCCTGCTTCTTGTAACTAGTTAACATGTCAGAGTTTGCAGCTCACTAAGTAACTTAAGGCTTTTAATGTAAGACTTTTAGGGTCACTAGTTTATCAAAAGGCGGACGAGTTGGGACCTGGCATCACTCGTAAAGATTATGTGGGAAGTAGCTCGATAAAAGTGCCACTACTTGTTGAAAAAGAGAGACTAGTATAACTAAACTAGTCTGAACAAATGTCTAACAAGTGCTAACAAAGAGCTAACTAGTGCAGTCTGTCTGATATCAAGGATATGGAATAGATACAGCTTTCCATCCCCCCTTCTTCCCCTTCTTCCCCCTTCTTCCCCTTCTTCCCCCTTCTCCCCCTTCTTCCCCTTCTCCCTCCTCTTCCTCCTCTTCCTCCTCTTCCCCCTCTTCCCCCTCTTCCTCCTCTTCCTCCTCTTCCCTCTCTTCCCTCTCTTCCCCCTCTTCCTCCTCTTCCCCCTTCTTCCTCCTCTTCCCCCTCTTCCCCCTCTTCCCTCTCTTCCCCCTCTTCCCTCTCTTCCCCCTCTTCCCTCTCTTCCCCCTTCTTCCTCCTCTTCCTCCTCTTCCCCCTTCATCCTCCTCTTCCCCCTCTTCCCCCTTCTCCCTCCTCTTCCTCCTCTTCCTCCTCTTCCCCCTCTTCCCCCTCTTCCTCCTCTTCCCTCTCTTCCCCCTCTTCCCTCTCTTCCCCCTCTTCCTCCTCTTCCCCCTTCTCCCCCTTCTTCCTCCTCTTCCCCCTCTTCCTCCTCTTCCCTCTCTTCCCTCTCTTCCCCCTTCTTCCCCTTCTTCCCCCTTCTTCCCCTTCTTCCCCCTTCTCCCCCTTCTTCCCCTTCTTCCCCCCTCTTCCTCCTCTTCCCCCTTCTCCCTCCTCTTCCTCCTCTTCCCCCTCTTCCCCCTCTTCCCTCTCTTCCCCCTCTTCCTCCTCTTCCCCCTTCTCCCCCTTCTTCCTCCTCTTCCCCCTTCTTCCTCCTCTTCCCTCTCTTCCCCCTCTTCCCTCTCTTCCCCCTCATCCCCCTCTTCCCTCTCTTCCCCCTCTTCCTCCTCTTCCCTCTCTTCCCCCTTCTTCCTCCTCTTCCTCCTCTTCCCCCTTCATCCTCCTCTTCCCCCTCTTCCCCCTTCTTCCTCCTCTTCCCCCTTCTCCCTCCTCTTCCTCCTCTTCCCCCTCTTCCTCCTCTTCCCTCTCTTCCCCCTCTTCCCTCTCTTCCCCCTCTTCCCCCTTCTCCCCCTTCTTCCTCCTCTTCCCCCTTCTTCCTCCTCTTCCCTCTCTTCCCCCTCTTCCTCCTCTTCCCTCTCTTCCCCCTCTTCCCTCTCTTCCCTCTCTTCCCCCTTCTTCCTCCTCTTCCTCCTCTTCCCCCTTCATCCTCCTCTTCCCCCTCTTCCCCCTTCTTCCTCCTCTTCCTCCTTCTTCCCCTCTTCCTCCTCTTCCCCCTCTTCCTCCTTTTCCTCCTCTTCCCCCTTCTTCCTCCTCTTCCCCCTCTTCCTCCTCTTCCCCCTTCATCCCCCTCTTCCTCCTCTTCCCCCTTCTTCCCCCTCTTCCCCCTTCTTCCTCCTCTTCCTCCTTCATCCCCCTCTTCCTCCTCTTCCCCCTCTTCCTCCTCTTCCCCCTCTTCCTCCTTTTCCTCCTCTTCCCCCTTCTTCCTCCTCTTCCCCCTCTTCCTCCTCTTCCCCCTTCATCCCCTTCTTCCCCCTCTTCCTCCTCTTCCTCCTTCATCCTCCTTTTCCCCCTCTTCCCCCTTCTTCCTCCTCTTCCTCCTTCATCCTCCTCTTCCTCCTCTTCCTCCTCTTCCTCCTTCATCCTCCTTTTCCTCCTCTTCCTCCTCTTCCTCCTTCATCCTCCTCTTCCTCCTCTTCCTCCCACTAACACTGCATGGCTGATTAATCTCACAGGGTCTCCTGCAAAGAGCTTTAAGCAGCGCAGCTAATTGTCTTCTTTGTGTCTGACGTTCTCACAAAGCCCCGTGACGAAGAGTGGCTCGTTTGATTGGCAGGTGTTAAACACAGAGAGGCGAAGTGTTCATTAGGCGGCTCTGTTCTCAGCTGTTTTAACCGACAGAGGTCAAAGGTCACCCTCTGTTTCCCCCTCACCGGGTCACAAAGTCTCGAGCTAAAAAAGCAGAGCAATTATCTGCAACAAACAGAGACTGAATGGCTGCTAAGTGCTGAGACCTTTAATGTGGAGGAAAACACTTCCTGCTGAGAGGCTAACGAAGACGCTCAGTGTGTAGTGTCTCTACTTTAAAGAGTCCTCTCCTGCTGATGTTCAGGTGTATATCAGTATGTAGTGTCTCTACTTTAAAGAGTCCTCTCCTGCTTATGTTCAGGTGTATATCAGTATGTAGTGTCTCTACTTTAAAGAGTCCTCTCCTGCTTATGTTCAGGTGTATATCAGTATGTAGTATCTCTACTTTAAAGAGTCCTCTCCTGCTGATGTTCAGGTGTATATCAGTATGTAGTGTCTCTACTTTAAAGAGTCCTCTCCTGCTTATGTCAGGTGTATATCAGTATGTAGTATCTCTACTTTAAAGAGTCCTCTCCTGCTGATGTTCAGGTGTATATCAGTATGTAGTGTCTCTACTTTAAAGAGTCCTCTCCTGCTGATGTTCAGGTGTATATCAGTACGTAGTGTCTCTACTTTAAAGAGTTCTCTCCTGCTGATGCTCAGGTGTATATCAGTATGTAGTGTCTCTACTTTAAAGAGTCCTCTCCTGCTGATGTTCAGGTGTATATCAGTATGTAGTGTCTCTACTTTAAAGAGTCCTCTCCTGCTGATGTCAGGCGTATATCAGTATGTAGTGTCTCTACTTTAAAGAGTACTCTCCTGCTGATGTTCAGGTGTATATCAGTATGTAGTGTCTCTACTTTAAAGAGTCCTCTCCTGCTTATGTTCAGGTGTATATCAGTGTGTAGTGTCTCTACTTTAAAGAGTCCTCTCCTGCTGATGTTCAGGTGTATATCAGTACGTAGTGTCTCTACTTTAAAGAGTTCTCTCCTGCTGATGCTCAGGTGTATATCAGTATGTAGTGTCTTTACTTTAAAGAGTCCTCTCCTGCTGATGTTCAGGTGTATATCAGTATGTAGTGTCTCTACTTTAAAGAGTCCTCTCCTGCTGATGTTCAGGTGTATATCAGTATGTAGTGTCTCTACTTTAAAGAGTTCTCTCCTGCTGATGTTCAGGTGTATATCAGTATGTAGTGTCTCTACTTTAAAGAGTCCTCTCCTGCTGATGTTCAGGTGTATATCAGTATGTAGTGTCTCTACTTTAAAGAGTCCTCTCCTGCTGATGTTCAGGTGTATATCAGTATGTAGTGTCTCTACTTTAAAGAGTCCTCTCCTGCTGATGTTCAGGTGTATCTCAGTGTGTAGTGTCTCTACTTTAAAGAGTCCTCTCCTGCTGATGTTCAGGTGTATCTCAGTGTGTAGTGTCTCTACTTTAAAGAGTCCTCTCCTGCTGATGTTCAGGTGTATATCAGTATGTAGTGTCTCTACTTTAAAGAGTCCTCTCCTGCTGATGTTCAGGTGTATATCAGTATGTAGTGTCTCTACTTTAAAGAGTCCTCTCCTGCTGATGTTCAGGTGTATATCAGTGTGTAGTGTCTCTACTTTAAAGAGTCCTCTCCTGCTGATGTTCAGGTGTATATCAGTATGTAGTGTCTCTACTTTAAAGAGTCCTCTCCTGCTTATGTTCAGGTGTATATCAGTGTGTAGTGTCTCTACTTTAAAGAGTTCTCTCCTGCTGATGTTCAGGTGTATATCAGTATGTAGTGTCTCTACTTTAAAAAGTCCTCTCCTGCTGATGTTCAGGTGTATATCAGTATGTAGTGTCTCTACTTTAAAGAGTCCTCTCCTGCTGATGTTCAGGTGTATATCAGTATGTAGTGTCTCTACTTTAAAGAGTCCTCTCCTGCTGATGTTCAGGTGTGTATCAGTATGTAGTGTCTCTACTTTAAAGAGTCCTCTCCTGCTGATATTCAGGTGTATATCAGTATGTAGTGTCTCTACTTTAAAGAGTCCTCTCCTGCTGATGTTCAGGTGTATCTCAGTGTGTAGTGTCTCTACTTTAAAGAGTCCTCTCCTGCTGATATTCAGGTGTATATCAGTATGTAGTGTCTCTACTTTAAAGAGTCCTCTCCTGCTGATGTTCAGGTGTATATCAGTATGTAGTGTCTCTACTTTAAAGAGTCCTCTCCTGCTGATGTTCAGGTGTATATCAGTATGTAGTGTCTCTACTTTAAAGAGTCCTCTCCTGCTGATGTTCAGGTGTATATCAGTATGTAGTGTCTCTACTTTAAAGAGTCCTCTGCTGCTGATGTTCAGGTGTATCTCAGTATGTAGTGTCTCTACTTTAAAGAGTCCTCTCCTGCTGATGTTCAGGTGTATCTCAGTGTGTAGTGTCTCTACTTTAAAGAGTCCTCTCTAATAATCTACTTATATCATGTTTTCTCTTCCAGGACACATGGACTCAAAGAGGAAGAAACTGTGGCTAAAGGAGGCGGAGTCCAAAAAGAAAAGGGCTCCTCGACACTTCCCTCGGTTCAATGGATTCGGTACTTTCTATTAATCATATACTGATTTCAACGAAACGTGGCATTAGCTCACCCTTGAAATGCATCATTGAACCCACTGTATTCCCCTCCTGTGTGTCAGCTGCCGTGCAGAGGATCACTCGCTGCCCAAAACACTTTTTAGTAGCTAAGGCTTTGTTGTTCCGTTCGGCTGAGCTCTGTGGATTCAGCTTTTTAATTCATCTCCTGTGATTGGACGTTTCCAATTTTTGTGTAGCATAATGTCGAGTTGAAAAGAGTTCAGGTGGAGAGAGAGAGTCATCGGAGAGGATGAGTGAAGGTCAAGATATTTAGTGCATCCTTTTTAAACATAGTGCTGCAGATAGCTGTAACTGAAGTGGACCACCATGTCCATGTTCATGCCTCTAACAAAAGACCACCATTTTCTCCTTCATTTCCAGCCGATAAAAGCCCATTTTAAACAACTGGATTCATTTAGGTGTTGAGTTATATGTTGCTGACTATTGGGAAGTCAAATGTTCTATTTAGAGACTTCGGCTTTTCTGTGTCGTTTTAAACACAAATTGTTGTTGTTGTTGTTGTTAGGGACACTTAAAGGTGGGGTAGGTCATTTTGGAGAAACCAGCTCGAGTGGCTAGAATTTGAAAATACACAGCCGGAACAAATCTGCCACTTCCTCACAGAGCCGCTCCTCCAACACACACGAACGTGCACATGACCAATGAGGGCACGAGATCAGTTTGTGCCCAGATGGAAGGCTGACAGGCAGGTAGGCCATCCAGTTACTTTAGCCGGCTCAGATGATTGGTCGTGCTTTTTACAGAACCACGGCTTCCAGAGATGATGATTTTTTAATGGATTTATTGTCAAAGCACTTCAGATATTCATTGCTATCAGGATGTTGAGAGCATTCCATGGAATATAACAACAAGTGTATCTCTAGCCGCAGGGCCGGCCCTCGGCATAGGCAGTATAGGCGAATGCTAAAGGCGCATCAACCCATAGGGGGCGCCGGAAATAAAATAAAAAAAAGTTAGAAATTAAAAAGATATTTTTTTTTATATTTCATAACAACACAATTTCCCGATTTTGGATCAACAAAGTACATCTTCTTATCTTATACTAACAGAACTACGCCTATATTGCGTACAGCGCCCATAATCAAGTTGAACCGCCCCAGTAAAAAACAGAGGTTTATGTGAAATTGTTCTTTTAATGTGCAATTATAGGTTTTAATTTTAAAAACGTATACAGCTTCTGTTTTATTAACATTGGAATTTACATTGTAAGCGGCCGCGGGGGGGGGGGAGAGCTTCAGAGAGCTCTCTCCTGAAAGACTGAGAGGCTCTGATAACCTCAGCTCAGTGAGGTGAAGGCACACCTTTATATGATCATTATAGTTATTAAGAGAGAGGTGAAAAACAGGTCTAAAATACTATGACAGTACAAAAAAGTTGTTATTAATAAACAACAATACAGTTTGAAAGGAGAGTGATTTGTAAAATATCCATAAAGAAAAATAAAATCTGCTTACAGTTGTGTTTCATCTGGGTGTTGAGATGTATCCATAGATCTCTTCATGTTGCTCTCAAAGTGCACCAGATTGATGCTTTCAACTTCAACATTAAAAAAAAAAGTCTTCCCAGGGGAGCATGCCCCCGGACCCCCTTAGAGGAGGTGAGGTCCCCCCCCCCCCCCCCCCACTTAAATCATGTTCAAATGGATAGGAAACTAAATACAGTTGCACACATCTTGTGTCCATATCTTTCTGTGTTGGTGGTCATTCCACAACCGTGCACGCACGAGTCATAGTGAGGAGGGGGAGGGGAGGGGGGGGGGCGGGGTGACAGCTAAAATCTTGCCTAGGGCAGCAAATTGGTCAGGGCCGGCCCTGTCGAGCCGGTTTCTCAAACTTACCTACCCCACCTTTAACCACACTATTACTAATATATGTCTTCAATGTTAGCAGGGTGAGTTAGCCGTCAGTGTTTCTGATAATAAAAGGACGCTTTTTAGTAATTCTTGTCTAACTCTGGTTTCTACGTGGTCAGAAATGTCTGATTTGACACCAAGACCCTTCAAATAAGGCAAACAAAGCCATCATTGTTGGCCATCTTGGATTTCTGATGAGCTTTTTCAAAACCTCACAGGAGTTCATCGGCCAATTTCAATCCTTGTGTCCACTTTTGAAAGACTTCCCTGTTATACTCAGTTATCTGCAGCACTAATAGAGACAAGGAGGGAGAGGGATGTGAGAGCAAAGCAGAATGAAAGCCCCTTCGTCATTGCACATCAATAAAAGCATTGCTGTTCCAGTTTGTTTTTGCACATGTTCTGTTTACTCCATCGAGCGTAGAAAGTAACAATCGACGCTCTGGCAGCAGCATTATCAACTCCAGCTTTTATACCCTCTCCAAATGTGTTATTTTCCGTCTCTGTCGGACTCTTTGTTGATTCAGACACACGTTGACCTTGTAGGTGTTTTTGTAAAAGATTTCAATTTCAGGTTATTTGTCCGTGACCGCTCGTTGTCATGAAAACTGTAAGTGGAAATGTCCCAGAAATGTTTCTATGGACTCCTACCAATAAATGCTTAAAGAAAATCATGTCCATGTATTAGATTTCACTTTTTTAATCTGAAATGTTTCCAATGTTCTCTTTCATTTTGGTCTCCACTAACACCTGAGGACGTACCGAGCGAGTTGCTAACTTTCTCAACTAAAACACCAAAGTTGCTGAACATAAAACGCCTAAACGAAACAAGACATTTGTGATCATTGACAGTGGATTTGTTCGGTGGCCGACATCTTATCCAGACACTTTTTAGTGTCCCCTGGTCTCCAGCTGTGTGCGTCTCTCTTTAGTGTCCCCTGGTCTCCCAGCTGTGTGCGTCACTCTTTAGTGTCCCCTGGTCTCCCGGCTGTGTGCGTCACTCTTTAGTGTCCCCTGGCTGTGTGCGTCACTCTTTAGTGACCCCTACTCTCCCAGCTGTGTGTGTCACTCTTTAGTGTCCCCTGGTCTCCCGGCTGTGTGCGTCACTCTTTAGTGTCCCCTGGTCTCCCAGCTGTGTGCGTCACTCTTTAGTGTCCCCTGGTCTCCCAGCTGTGTGCGTCACTCTTTAGTGTCCTCTGGTCTCCCAGCTGTGTGCGTCACTCTTTAGTGTCCCCGGTCTCCCAGCTGTGTGCGGCACTCTTTAGTGTCCCCTGGTCTCCCGGCTGTGTGCGTCACTCTTTAGTGTCCCCTGGTCTCCCAGCTGTGTGCGTCACTCTTTAGTGTCCCCTGGTCTCCCAGCTGTGTGCGTCACTCTTTAGTGTCCCCTGGTCTCCCAGCTGTGTGCGTCACTCTTTAGTGTCCCCTGGTCTCCCAGCTGTGTGCGTCACTCTTTAGTGTCCTCTGGTCTCCCAGCTGTGTGCGTCACTCTTTAGTGTCCCCTGGTCTCCCAGCTGTGTGCGTCACTCTTTAGTGTCCCCTGGTCTCCGTTGTGTTTTGAGCTTCTTCAGCGTTTGGTTTCTGCAGCTTTTAGTAAACGCTGCCATGTCTCCTCAAGTTGCTGAATGTTCTCTAAACGCTGCATGTGTTGTCAAGTTGCTGGAGATGTTTCTGCATGTGGAACCTTTGGGTTTTTATATCTGCATCCTTTCTGAAGCTGCAGCACATTTCTCCTGATGGACACGTTTGCACCTGTCTTCCACCGTAGCTTTGTCACAATCGTCATCTTTCCACACAAAGCCATTGTTAATGACCTAAAAGTATTAATTAGAGCAGGTTTATTCTAATATCTCCTTTCCTACGTCACCAACCCTAACCTCACAGTAATCCTCGAACCCCGCTAGCTCTTAATCAGCTCGTATTCCTTCTTTGTTTTCGTTGCAGATTCACCTGCTGCTCTTCTGTTGAACAGCAGCAGGGACAAAACACTATATGTTCCTACCTCAGCGGCTGTATAGCAGAATATTTTTGAATGAGCCCGCAGTGTTTTGTATTATTCATGCGGCAGAACGAATGCACATGACCCAGCAGCTCATTTGGCTCTTGTTCCCATGCAGAAAAGTATTCTCTAAGGGTTTAATTAAACAGTGTGGAAGAAGGCAGTGTCCAACCTTCCTCTATCGCCTTGTTTTAACAACCCTCCTCTCCCTCCTGAAGTCATTACGCAACTGTTTCTGACTGAAGTGTGAAATCCTCCTATTGACTTTCAATATGAGGACATGTACCTCCTGAGGAGCGTGTGGTAATGTCCCAAACACCACATGGAGAGAAATGAGGTTAAATACAAACACATAGACATGATAATTCAACAATTCTAAAGGATAGGATCTGTTAAATAACCCCAAAAAATACTACAAATGTCGACATAAACATTGCAAAAATCAGCAATTAACGTGTGAAATCCTCCTATTGACTTTCAATTTGAGGACATCCTAGAGAGCGAGGAGCATTACTTCGTTCAGGTGCAAAAGGGTCATTTTTAGGTTAAATACAAACAGATAGACATGAAGGGTAGGATCTGTTAAAGTGCGTATTAACCCGAAAAATACTAATTAAAATTCTACATAATGAGCAATGTGTAAAAACAGCAATTATCCAGTTTCCCAGAACATCAAAAATGTGTTTTCTGTACAGAAAAAACCACATAAAATGCATTAAATGAACAATATATGCTGTTTTTGAGGCGGCGGTTTGATTATAGCGCACAGTTTGTCCCATTTGCATCAGGCATGTTTTATTCATTGTGTTCAAAGAGCAGAGAAGTGGTTTATTGTTCAACCTTTTTATTGTTATTCTAATAAAAACAGCAGCCGTTGAAACAGGAGGTCGTGACCGCAACAAATGCAAAGTGCGCTGGAAATTAATAAATGTAATTGCATTTATAGCCGCTTGTGATTGGATTAAATCAAACAAGCCCTGGAACTGGGTTTTTAAACCTAATTGGTTTGGTGCAGAAATTACCCATAAATCCCTTGTATATCAAACACTGCGGAGAGAACTCAAAGCACTCCAAGACTTAAGATGGGCAGAGAATAAAATAAAGACGCAGCTCGGGTCAAAGATAGGAACAAGGTTTTATTCAAACCGTTTTACGGAATGATTTGGATTGAAACGAGGCAGAAAGGAGACGCACAAAGCGAGACAAAAAGCCACCTGGGTGTGATTCATTTCGGAACAGCTGTCAGACGGATTTAGGTGCAGCGAAATTGGACTGAGATTTTTTACAAGAGTGCACTCAGGAGATTAGGAGAGAAGAAACCTCAGAGCAAGTGTCCTTTTAGTGAAGGAAGGAAGGAGTGATTTAAACCTCCAAACAATAGCGAAGCATGATTCAGTGTCTCTAGATGTAGAATGAGTTACTGGTCGTTTTGATCCATTTTAAAGGTTCACTGTTAAATAAAACTTCTTTTTACGACATTAGTTAACATACCAAAGATATGTTATAATATAGTGATATAAGCCTTTAATATAATAAAAGTATAGCATGTTATATTAACATCTGTTACATATGTTTTTATAGTTATTATGCAATGAATAATAATTAAATTAATAGAAATACCACACCTTAAAAAAGTCATTAGAAAGTCAGACTAGGCCATTAATATTTCATCAAATATGTCATTGTGTGGTTTGCCTTGAAGAAGAAGCGTCCTGGGATAGAAATGTACTCCACAAAGAGACTGATGTAGTACGCCATGGCGTACGCCATGCCGTACTCCATGGCGTACGCCATGGAGTACGGCATGTAAGCATTACAACAACATCGTAGCAAGAAGGTTAAAAAACACATAGTTAGAATGTTGGAAATATTAAAGAACCGACACGGTAAAGTATGTCGACATTTAAAAAACAACAACATGGTATGTAATGTCGCAATTATTATATCCTTATGTCCGTAACTTACTTTTTAGATAAGGGTTTAAAACAATATGTACGGAACCATCTGTGACGCAATGTAACGCAACGTAATGTAACGCACCGTAACGTAACGCAACTTAACGTAACGTAACGTAACGCAACGTAATGTAACGCACCGTAACGTAACGCAACTTAACGTAATGCACCGTAATGTAACGCAACGTAGCGCAACGCAACGCAACTTAACGTAATGTAACGCAACGTAACGCAACGTAATGTAACGCAACGTAATGTAACGCAACGTAATGTAACGCAACGCAAAGTAACGTAACGCAACTTAACGTAACGTAATGCAACGTAACGCAACGTAATGTAACGCAACGTAATGTAACGCAACGTAATGTAACGCACCGTAACGTAACGCAACGTAGCGCAACGCAACGCAACTTAACGTAATGTAACGCAACGTAACGCACCGTAACGTAACGCAACTTAACGTAACGTAACGTAACGCAACGTAATGTAACGCACCGTAACGTAACGCAACTTAACGTAATGCACCGTAATGTAACGCAACGTAGCGCAACGCAACGCAACTTAACGTAATGTAACGCAACGTAACGCAACGTAATGTAACGCAACGTAATGTAACGCAACGTAATGTAACGCAACGCAAAGTAACGTAACGCAACTTAACGTAACGTAATGCAACGTAACGCAACGTAATGTAACGCAACGTAATGTAACGCAACGTAATGTAACGCAACGTAATGTAACGCAACGCAAAGTAACGTAACGCAACTTAACGTAACGTAATGCAACGTAACGCAACGTAATGTAACGCAACGTAATGTAACGCAACGTAATGTAACGCAACGCAACTTAACGTAACGTAATGCAACGTAACGCAACGTAATGTAACTTAACGTAATGTAACGCAACGTAACGCACCGTAACGTAACGCAACTTAACGTAACGTAACGTAACGCAACGTAATGTAACGCACCGTAACGTAACGCAACTTAACGTAATGCACCGTAATGTAACGCAACGTAGCGCAACGCAACGCAACTTAACGTAATGTAACGCAACGTAACGCACCGTAACGTAACGCAACTTAACGTAACGTAACGTAACGCAACGTAATGTAACGCAACGTAATGTAACGCAACGCAAAGTAACGTAACGCAACTTAACGTAACGTAATGCAACGTAACGCAACGTAATGTAACGCAACGTAATGTAACGCAACGTAATGTAACGCACCGTAACGTAACGCAACGTAGCGCAACGCAACGCAACTTAACGTAATGTAACGCAACGTAACGCACCGTAACGTAACGCAACTTAACGTAACGTAACGTAACGCAACGTAATGTAACGCACCGTAACGTAACGCAACTTAACGTAATGCACCGTAATGTAACGCAACGTAGCGCAACGCAACGCAACTTAACGTAATGTAACGCAACGTAACGCACCGCAACTTAACGTAACGTAACGTAACGCAACGTAATGTAACGCAACGTAATGTAACGCAACGTAATGTAACGCAACGCAAAGTAACGTAACGCAACTTAACGTAACGTAACGTAATGCAACGTAACGTAACGCAACGTAATGTAACGCAACGTAATGTAACGCAACGTAATGTAACGCAACGCAAAGTAACGTAACGCACCGTAACGTAACGCAACTTAACGTAACGTAACGTAACGCAACGTAATGTAACGCAACGTAATGTAACGCAACGCAAAGTAACGTAACGCAACTTAACGTAACGTAATGCAACGTAACGCAATGTAACGCAACGCAACGTAAAGCAACACAACACAACGCAACGCACCGCACCGCACCGCAACGCACCGCAACGCACCGCAACGCAACGTACCGCAACGTAACGTCCCGCAGCGTAATGTAACGCAGCGTAATGGGACAAAATGTAATGTGACAAAATGTAACGTAACACAACTATGTTGAAAATAAATTAAAAAAAGACAGTGTTTTATGTCGAAATAAGACGTAGTATAGTTTAAATGTACTTTTCTCCTGATGGAAGAGATGTCACTTTATAACGCCTTTATAATACTATATATCGGCCAGCGTAGAGATGGGAACAGTGTGTGTCTCTCTGCACTGATGTCTCTCTGCACTGGTGTCTCTCTGCACTGATGTCTCTCTGCACTGGTGTCTCTCTGCACTGGTGTCTCTCTGCACTGGTGTCTCTCTGCACTGGTGTCTCTCTGCACTGATGTCTCTCTGCACTGGTTGGTGTCTCTCTGCACTGGTGTCTCTCTGCACTGATGTCTCTCTGCACTGGTGTCTCTCTGCACTGATGTCTCTCTGCACTGGTGTCTCTCTGCACTGGTGTCTCTCTGCACTGGTGTCTCTCTGCACTGATGTCTCTCTGCACTGATGTCTCTCTGCACTGGTGTCTCTCTGCACTGGTGTCTCTCTGCACTGATGTCTCTCTGCACTGGTGTCTCTCTACACTGATGTCTCTCTGCACTGGTGTCTCTCTGCACTGATGTCTCTCTGCACTGGTGTCTCTCTGCACTGGTGTCTCTCTGCACTGGTGTCTCTCTGCACTGATGTCTCTCTGCACTGATGTCTCTCTGCACTGGTGTCTCTCTGCACTGATGTCTCTCTGCACTGATGTGTGCAGAGAGACATCAGTGCAGCATCACTCTGGATATCATCAGAGCACAGATCGAGAAAAAATACATCAGACGACAGTCGGAGCGCGTTTGAATAATGATGCATGATTACAGCGAACAAACAACCCTCACTTATGGAGCATCTGCATGTGAGAGGACGCTGTAAATCCACACTCTTATCATTATGTAGTACTTAGGCTGCGGAAGAATCACAATGAACTACAAGAGAAGAGTCTCAGAAATGTCGTGTTTGTGTTATCATTGCTTCAAAGGGAATACAAGAGGTTTTCATTGGAGAGCTACTTTGTTGGACTACAGTTAAAAACATCTCTCATCACATAAGAGCCAATGAATCTGATCACTTCCCCCTCCTGAGTTTGGAGGTTAACGTCCATATTATGAACAGAAGTGTATTTTAAAATAAAGACAGACTCGTAGCCGGGAAAAAAATGCATGTGGGGCCCTTAACAAAATACAAAAATGAACACTTAAGCATATGTAAAAATCAACAACAATCAACTAACCTGGGAAAGAAATGCATGTTGGGTAAATAAATACAGCCTCAAAAACGCTTAATGGACGACAGATAGAATGTTAAATAAAACATTAAGTATTCAATTTATATATATTTTTAAAGAATAGACAAGTGAATATGATATGCACACACACACACACACACACACACACACACACACACACACACACACACACACACACACACACACACACACACACACACACACACACACACACACACACACACACACACACACACACACACACACACACACACACACACACACACACACACACACACACACACACACACACACACACACACACACCCCCCTACCTTTCACTGTGGCGACATCATCACACTTCCCCATTGGCTCAATTTTGATCAGGCTTCAGAGTTTCTGATTGGCTGAGAGTTGTTGCTGTTGCTAGGTTCCTGTTGCTAGGACGGTTGCCATCTCAGCGGCTCAGCAGGAAACATGTAATGCATCATGGATGGTTGATTTCTCTCAAAGCGCGCCCTAATCTGTGATGCAGATGAGCCCGAAAACTCAACCCCCCCCCCCCCCACCTCTGGATAGGTCCATTAAAAATGATGCTCAGGTTGCTTTAGAGGAATACTGATATCAAATCACATGCAAACACAGGGAGGTCAAAGGTCATTATGGGTTATTTGTTCAGGGAGACGACCCCTGAGATTATTCTTAATGCACTAAAAACTACAAATGATATTAGAACTACAATCCAAGACGGGCCAATTTAGGAACACCATTTTAACGGCAGTCAGAAAAGAGAAATAGAGCTTTCTGTGTAGACCAATGGATTAATCAATACAATAAAAAAAGGTAACTGTATTCCCTGATGCATTTCTCAAAATATGTGCATTACTAGCGGGACTTCAATACATTTTAATACACATTAAAAGACTTCAGACGTCTTTAAAAAAAGGCGTTTTGGTTCATTTGCTCTGTTTTTAATGTGAACCGATATGTTCATAAAATAGTGTGTGTGAGTAATTGTAACTGATTACATTTTTAAAGTACCCTCCCACCCCTGTATACAACACATGAAACAGATTTTCCACACAGCTACATGTACGTTTAGCTTGTAAATCTCATTCACAAATGTCATCTGTCGTGGTGCAAAACTGTGACTTAACAACCGCTGTGGGCCTTTTTAATATCATGCTATTACACCGAGAACAGGCCGGTGTTTAGCGGGACGTTTGTTATCCCTGTCCTGTAAAAAGAGCTCAGCTGTTCCCCACAAACCGCTCATACGAAACACTTGTGGTATAGACGCTGAGCATTATCCACAGAGGGCGAGACGACGGTGTAAAAAGAGGTAATTACAGACGACAGATGACACACAATATGGACGCGCTGCTTTAATGGCACACAGCAGAAACATCTTGAGTTTCTCTCCACTGAGCAATATTATCTTTCAGGTAATTATACGTTATATCTCCAGTGAGGCTCGTGCACTGCTGCTACTCTTCCTCACACAGCTGGGAGACCAGGGGACACTAAAGAGTGACGCACACAGCTGGAGACCAGGGGACACTAAAGAGTGACGCACACAGCTGGGAGACCAGGGGACACTAAAGAGTGACGCACACAGCTGGGAGACCAGGGGACACTAAAGAGTGATGCACACAGCTGGGAGACCAGGGGACACTAAAGAGTGACGCACACAGCTGGGAGACCAGGGGACACTAAAGAGTGATGCACACAGCTGGGAGACCAGGGGACACTAAAGAGTGACGCACACAGCTGGGAGACCAGGGGACACTAAAGAGTGACGCACACAGCTGGAGACCAGGGGACACTAAAGAGTGACGCACATAGCTAGAGACCAGGGGACACTAAAGAGTGACGCACACAGCTGGGAGACCAGGGGACACTAAAGAGTGATGCACACAGCTGGGAGACCAGGGGACACTAAAGAGTGACGCACACAGCTGGGAGACCAGGGGACACTAAAGAGTGACGCACACAGCTGGAGACCAGGGGACACTAAAGAGTGACGCACACAGCTAGAGACCAGGGGACACTAAAGAGTGACGCACACAGCTGGGAGACCAGGGGACACTAAATAGTGACGCACACAGCTGGAGACCAGGGGACACTAAAGAGTGACGCACACAGCTGGAGACCAGGGGACACTAAAGAGTGACGCACATAGCTAGAGACCAGGGGACACTAAAGAGTGACGCACACAGCTGGGAGACCAGGGGACACATCTACTGTATTTCTCTCTCTCCCCTCTCTCTCTCTCTCTCTCTCCCCTCTCTCTCTCCCTCTCTCTCTCTCTCTCTCCCCTCTCTCTCTCTCTCTCTCCCCCCCTCTCTCTCTCCCCTCTCTCTCTCTCTCTCCCTCCCCCCTCTCTCTCTCTCTCCCCTCTCTCTCTCTCCCCTCTCTCTCTCCCTCCCCCCTCTCTCTCTCCCCTCTCTCTCTCCCTCCCCCCTCTCTCTCTCCCTCCCCCCTCTCTCTCTCCCCTCTCTCTCTCCCTCCCCCCTCTCTCTCTCCCCTCTCTCTCTCTCTCCCCCCTCTCTCTCTCTCTCCCCTCTCTCTCTCTCCCCTCTCTCTCTCCCTCCCCCCTCTCTCTCTCCCCTCTCTCTCTCCCTCCCCCCTCTCTCTCTCTCTCCCCTCTCCCTCCCCCTCTCCCCCTCCCCTTCGCCCTCCGTCACTAAACAGCTCCTCTGGAATCGACTTGTGTACGTGACGCTAATACCTTCTGACACATTTGTTCAGCGTCTCTTTATCATTAATAATTATGCAAAGGAGGCGCGTTGTCAGCCGAGCAAAAAGAAAGCAATCTTAGTATGCAAATGGCTTTAAGGTCCCGGAGGAGTGTCGGTTAGATGAGATGTGTGTTGATAAACTCACTTATGATGAGTGACAGTGAGCGGGATTAAAGATGGTCAGCAAATGCCAGGGTATCCCCCAGATGCATGATGGGAAAGGGATGAAAGTGTGTAAAATGTCATTGTGGCTGCTGAGAGCTCGTTAATAACCAACGGCAACGAGATGAGATTTGCTTCCTGATTGAAGGGTTTGACTTTTCTGCTGAACCTCGCTGCTAACATCCCAGAAACATTTTAATTAAATCGCATTTTCAAGGATTCAAGGCTTTTATTGTCATTCGTACATAGCTGCAGGAGAGGACTCTTTAAAGTAGAGACACTACATACTGATATACACCTGAACATCAGCAGGAGAGGACTCTTTAAAGTAGAGACGCTACATACTGATATACACCTGAACATCAGCAGGAGAGGACTCTTTAAAGTAGAGACGCTACATACTGATATACACCTGAACATCAGCAGGAGAGGACTCTTTAAAGTAGAGACACTACATACTGATATACACCTGAACATCAGCTGGAGAGGACTCTTTAAAGTAGTGACTCTACATACTGATATACACCTGAACATCAGCAGGAGAGGACTCTTTAAAGTAGAGACACTACATACTGATATACACCTGAACATCAGCTGGAGAGGACTCTTTAAAGTAGAGACACTACATACTGATATACACCTGAACATCAGCAGGAGAGGACTCTTTAAAGTAGAGACACTACATACTGATATACACCTGAACATCAGCAGGAGAGGACTCTTTAAAGTAGATACACTACATACTGATATACACCTGAACATCAGCAGGAGAGGACTCTTTAAAGTAGAGACACTACATACTGATATACACCTGAACATCAGCAGGAGAGGACTCTTTAAAGTAGAGACACTACATACTGATATACACCTGAACATCAGCAGGAGAGGACTCTTTAAAGTAGATACACTACATACTGATATACACCTGAACATCAGCAGGAGAGGACTCTTTAAAGTAGAGACACTACATACTGATATACACCTGAACATCAGCAGGAGAGGACTCTTTAAAGTAGAGACGCTACATACTGATATACACCTGAACATCAGCAGGAGAGGACTCTTTAAAGTAGAGACACTACATACTGATACACCTGAAGATCAGCAGGAGAGGACTCTTTAAAGTAGAGACACTACATACTGATATACACCTGAACATCAGCAGGAGAGGACTCTTTAAAGTAGAGACACTACATACTGATATACACCTGAACACCAGCAGGAGAGGACTCTTTAAAGTAGAGACACTACATACTGATATACACCTGAACATCAGCAGGAGAGGACTCTTTAAAGTATAGACACTACATACTGATATACACCTGAACATCAGCAGGAGAGAACTCTTTAAAGTAGAGACACTACATACTGATATACACCTGAACATCAGCAGGAGAGGACTCTTTAAAGTAGACACACTACATACTGATATACACCTGAACATCAGCAGGAGAGGACTCTTTAAAGTAGAGACACTACATACTGATATACACCTGAACATCAGGAGGAGAGGACTCTTTAAAGTAGAGACACTACATTCTGATATACACCTGAACATCAGCAGGAGAGGACTCTTTAAAGTAGAGACACTACATACTGATATACACCTGAACATCAGCAGGAGAGGACTCTTTAAAGTAGAGACACTACATACTGATATACACCTGAACATCAGCAGGAGAGGACTCTTTAAAGTAGAGACACTACATACTGATATACACCTGAACATCAGCAGGAGAGGACTCTTTAAAGTAGAGACACTACATACTGATATACACCTGAACATCAGCAGGAGAGGACTCTTTAAAGTAGAGACACTACATACTGATATACACCTGAACATCAGCAGGAGAGAACTCTTTAAAGTAGAGACACTACATACTGATATACACCTGAACATCAGCAGGAGAGGACTCTTTAAAGTAGAGACACTATATACTGATATACACCTGAACATCAGCTGGAGAGGACTCTTTAAAGTAGAGACACTGCATACTGATAGCTTTTCCAAATATGTATTGTTGGATATATCTCTTAAAATCACAGTAGTTGTTTTTATCCTATCTTTATAGCATGCTTACTGTTGACAGCATAGTGGGAGTCCACATTTTAAATCATGCATTCGCCCGAGTCTGCACTATTCAGGCGAGATCAGTTTTCTCAGGATCAGCGTTTTGACAAACAGAGACCCTCGAGGAAGAAGAAGAAGAGAGACACTAGCCTGGAGAGCCGAGTTGAAAAGCTTGTTTGTTTCTACAGAAGATCAAAGGTTTGAAGGCCTTGGACAGACATGAGAGGAACAGACGCTGCAAGCTGCTCTCCTTTCAACCAGCAGGGAAAAACAAGGCTTCTCTCTCTGGGAAGTCCTGGAAAGCTTCCCAGACACTTTTCCCAACAAGCAAACACTCTGAGATCTCGTTTCCCAGATGACATGTTTGTCAGCATGTCGTTTTATCACTCAGACGTGCAAAGACCCGCAGGTGGATTTACTTTAAATGCAAAACCACACGGACTTCACTCCAGAAACACAGCAACGTGACTTGGGAGTTAAGTGGTTTTTTAATGCACTAAGTAATTACTTCTTTAAAGTAGATCTGATTAAAGCTACAGTCAAGTTCTGCCCCGTAATTCAACAGGACGTGGTTTATTAATAAGAAATCACTTATTTGTGTTGACTTATCCACAAGGGGATCTTCCACCCATGAGGCTGGAAGACCGAATACTAACATGGGAAGTCCAAGGTTTTCCTGAAACCAACTGAAGTGAATCTAATGCAGCCGTTATCAACTTGTACTTCATATGGTACGTAACATATTCTACATGCATGTCCAGAATGCAGATTTATAATAAACTCTGCAACAGGTCCAGGTACTATTACTTGGTGTTATTGTGTGAAAGTGCAAAAGTAAAGACGGGGCTCGACGCAAAAGCTAACTTAAACAATACTTTACGATACGACACGATGAGGTACGACAGACACCATAAGATAATATAAGTATATTGCTGATAAGACACGATAAGAAAATATATAAGTTATGATGAGATGAGATACGATACGTTATGCTACGATAAGACACCACTGAGATAATATGATATAAGATACCAGGGCCGTGCCTACAGGCCGATCCTGCAGACTGCGTGGGGCCTCATCTTGTGAGGCCCCCCCCCCCCCCGGTAGAACAGAGGGCCTCATCATATCACTTTGCGTGGGGCCTCTTGTTGGCCAGGGACGACCCTGTAAGATACGATACAATAAGTAAGTTGCGATAAGCCACGATAATAAAATATACAAAGTTACGATAAGATACAATACGTTACTGTTACGGATTAATTTTGTCTTTACTCCTTAGACATTTAACCTTATTTTGTGTGTTGACATGTACTGACCATCCCTGCTTCTAATCTCCCGTAAGGAATGTGTTGATGCAGTCGTATGTTGATACTAGGTTTTACAGTTTGACCTACAGGGCTAAGGGAGGTTTTGCGAGTGTGAGAACGCTAGCTTCTAAGCTCCAGAGATGGGAGAGACATCTCCTGTGTCTGCAGATGTGTTTACGCCCATCCCCAATATGTGGATTCGACTCTCTGTAAACTAGTTAAAAGGGTCTACCAAGATGCGAGGCTGATCAGATTTGACATGGCAAACCACCCGTGCAGTCAGAACCTTTGACTGCGTGACTTGTGATGTGAATTTCTCCGGCCGATGCTTGTATTAAATCTCAGTGTTTGACATCAGAACTCCATGCTCGTCCCGTGTCTCCTTCATGAGTCGGTGACTCCCACTGCATTGCTACACAGAAGTTTCCTCCACAGTTACGATAGGATGAGTTGAGATCAAATCCGCTACGATTTGATACAATTTGTTACCTTACGTTGCGATACCATAAGTACGTTGCGATAAGACAATAAAATATACGATAAATAGTTTACGTAAAGAAGAGTTGAGATGAGATACAATCTGATTAAATTAAATATGATGAGACAAAATCAGCTACGATTTGTTTTACGATTCTCTGTCTTACGTTAGGATGCAATATGACAAGAAAAGATAACATTTGTTACGATATGATAAGTACGTTACGATAA
>JAPTMU010000030.1:1080000-1127362 GCA_028583405.1 Pogonophryne albipinna
TATAATCTGTTCTGATTTATTACCAATCTGAATATTACTCTTCACACAAAATATATTATTATTATATCATCATTGAGGCTCTCCGTACATTTCAGACAGCACTACATATCGTAAAGTTGTCTATACATAAAGGGTCACAAAATATCACGATATGCGGAGATGGAGGGACAACTTTCACTTTGGCTTAAATATAATATAATATATTGATTCTATTCATATATAGCTATATGCTGTTATATGCATTACATCTAATATTAACAGTGTGACAACGTGTGTAATCAGGATTAAAAAACACCTGATATGTCGAGAACAAATTCCTAATCTGTGAGGCTTTTATCCCCAAAATACAACACACACACACACACACACACACACTTCAACGTCTGTACATGTGAGTATATAATGAGTGTATTTCCAAAACACATGGATTCGTTAATATTCTGTACAATATTATGATTTTTACATTAACTTTAAAAGTACTATGATGAATGAGAGCTGCTGCGATTAGTAGAAGAGACAGAAAATGTACCGGCGGCCATTTTTGTAGTTCTTTAAACCCGTATGTACGGTGGCCAACTGGTGCAAACACGACACAAATAATGACATTGTTTTTGAAGCCGCGACGTGTTTTTTCTTAATTGGAACGTTCTCCTAATTGGATGCATTTGCACCTCTCGGCCTCCGTACCTGTATGGCGGTTAAATTAATCCGATTTTTTAAATTTGAACTACAAGAGAAATTAGATTAGGATTACATTTTTTTACCTGAAACTCCATAGATTTATTTGCTGTCCATTCAAAATGCAAGTGTTTATTAAAGTGGATTTTCTTTTTACATAAATCTGTCTTGAACATTAAGTGATTTAGTATTTGCAAACAATCACAAACGTTATCCATATTGGTGGGAATTGTGAGAGAAAGACGGTATTTGTGAGCGATAGTGTTGTCATTTAGATTTCTGTAATCATGTCTTTGGTTCATTTGACCCCACAGCACCACAGGGTCCCAAATGTGAAGCAAACATCCTAAAAAACGATGGTTTCAGCTTCTAAAATGTAAAAATGCACTTCTATCTTTGTCATTTGTGACAGTTAATTAAACAAACTGATATTTTAGACAAATAAAAAGCCTTTTTTCATCAAATGATCCCAGAAAATCAACTGCCATCTGTAATAATGAATACAACAGATAGCTAGGCAGGTTTTAAACGTGCCGATCAGCTTTCCAACGTTATTTTGAATCTCCACTCGACGTCACGACAGCAGCTCGTCAGTGGCACTATAACGGTATGTTCAGGAACAACATCACAGTAAGGAGAAACCAGGACTCATTTTGGCAAAAAGTCCCGCAGCAGGAGTTCGCTTTAAGAAGATGGAATCACTGAAAACACAAACAGGTTTCTGCCAACATGGATCCAGGCGAGATCTCTGGCACGACATTCAGAAGAATACAGTTTGTATATCGAGGTGAAGAGGAGGGAGAGACAGAGAGGAGGAAGATGTCGGGCTGGAGTGGGCAGAAGGAGAGCGATATTCAGCGATGAAGAGGAGGAGGAGGAGGAAGGTGAGATGCCTCCTTTAAGGAAGCGCTTTCAAGATGGCGTTCACCTCCTCGGCCACGGCTGTCAGCCCAAACTCAAACTGCTCCTGAGGAGGAAGAGGAGGAGGAAGAGTTTTAATACTAGTTGAACATTTGATATATTTTCTATATATTGTATTTGTTCCCTGTTCCGCCGAGGTTGTTTTAAATGTGCTAATAAATAAATAAAGATTGAGATTGAAGAGGAAGAGGAGGAGGAAGAGGAAGGTTGTAGTCGTGTTCACAGGTAACTTGTAATTAAACTAGAAGCTGAAATGGTTTTATTTGGATCTATTTGACTTGTGTTCCACGTTCCTTTCTTCATGGATGTGTGTGACTCCGTAAAGCCTCAGAGGGACTGTCTGTCTGTCTGTCTGTCTGTGTGTCTGTCTGTCTGTCTGTCTGTGTCTCTGTCTGTCTGTCTGTCTGTCTGTCTGTCTGTCTGTCTGTCTGTCTGTGTCTGTCTGTCTGTCTGTGTCTGTCTGTGTCTCTGTCTGTCTGTCTGTCTGTGTCTCTGTCTGTCTGTCTGTCTGTGTCTCTGTCTGTCTGTCTGTCTGTCTGTCTGTGTGTCTGTGTGTCTGTCTGTCTGTCTGTGTCTCTGTCTGTGTGTCTGTCTGTCTGTCTGTCTGTGTCTCTGTCTGTCTGTCTGTCTGTCTGTCTGTCTGTCTGTCTGTCTGTCTGTCTGTCTGTCTGTGTCTGTCTGTCTGTCTGTGTCTGTCTGTGTCTCTGTCTGTCTGTCTGTCTGTGTCTCTGTCTGTCTGTCTGTCTGTGTCTCTGTCTGTCTGTCTGTCTGTCTGTCTGTCTGTCTGTCTGTCTGTCTGTCTGTCTGTCTGTCTGTGTCTCTGTCTGTCTGTCTGTCTGTCTGTCTGTCAGAGTGATTGATGTGAAGCGCTGCTGGAGTTTCTCTCTGCCCTCAGAGAGAGAAAGGTACGTAGGAGTTCTGAGTCTTTAGAAGTGTCCCCGTGGAGGAGGAGGAGGAGGAGGAGGAGGAGGAGGAGGAGGAGGAGGAGGAGGAGGAGGAGGAGGAGGAGGAGGAGGAGGAGGAGGAGGAGTAAAGTTCTGTGTGTTTAAACAGATGCATGTTCTCACTTGGACCACCAGGGGGAGACCAGACTCTGCAGGAGGTCCCCAGAAGCAAAACCAGAAATACATCTCCTCTCCTTTTAGTGCCAGGTTCAATACGAATGCACAACATCTTAGAACCTTCCTACATGTTGCACCTCGTCTAATGCAATATAATGTTCACTTATAGAACAGCGCTGTAAAAGCAGCAGCAATGAAAGCGAACACACTGCTGCCTTTATTAGGATTACTTTGATCCTTCCTGCAGGAGAGGAAATGTTTTGAGGCGAAGGACGACAGAAGTAACATTGAGCTCTTTTGAGATTCAAACAGTAAACATTGATAATAGTTGGATTTATTTAACGTTTTTACAACATATTACATAAAAACGGTGAATTTGGCGGATGTTTAGATGCATTTCAGAGATGGGAAAAGCCATCAAGTAGAAGAGTCTTATTCTGTCTGGTGATAAATGTGTAGAAGTGCTGTAACATATCAGAGGCTTCTCTGTGATGAATGCAGAAACAGCGAGTTATTATCTGTTAGTTATCAGTTTTCTATTCAGTCGAGTTTTAAAATGTCTTGGCATCGTGACGGTTTCCAGTCTGTGGCTTTACGGACGGTTCCATTGTCTCGTGCTTTTACTTGAGTCTCTTTTGTCTGAATGTATTTATGCTGCTTTTTATATATCGATGTGCAGAACTCTGGTCTGTTGTGTTTGTGCTGTATGAATAAAGTTGGATTGATTGAGCGCATCATTCCTCCTGATCCGGTGGGTATGAAGTCGGGCTGCTCGATTATGGCAAAAATCATAATCTCGATTATTTGGGTCAATAATTGTAATTGCGATTATTCATTGACTTTGAAAACATCCATTTATTGGAGAAAACACATTTGAACCGTTGATTACCCTGAACTTTAAGTATAACTCAACTGAAAAACCAAAAAAGAAAGAAATAAAAGTAGTAATAATAATAATAATAATAATTTAAAAAATCATTTTATTTTGATTACGTTGTTTTCGTAATCGTTGCAAGCCATAATCGTAATTAAAATACGATTAATTGAGCAGCCCTAATATGAAGTAGACAATCGTCCTTCCTTCCTTCCTTCCTTCCCTCCCTCTCTCCTCTCCTCCCTCCTTTGCACCTGTCGGCCTCCGTATGGCAAATGTATCCGTTTTTTATATTTTAACTAAAAGAAAAATGATGGAAGGATTTCTTTCACCTGAAACTCCAGAGCCGTATTTGCTGTCCATTCAAAATGTGTATGAACACGGTGTAGTGGATTTTCTTTTTACATAAATCTATCTTGAACTTTAAAGGTGGGGTAGGTAAGTTTCAGAAACCGGCTCGAGTGCACTACAATTTGAAAGTACACAGCCGAAAAGAATCCGCCCCTTCCTTCAGACTTCCTTACAGAGCACCTCCTCCAACACACATGAACGCGCAATGCACGCCTAATGACGGCACGCCCAATGAGGGCACGAGATACATTTGTGCGTGCACGAGATGGAAGGCTGACAGACAGGACGGCAATGGATTGGTCGTGCTTTTTACAGAACCACGGCTTCCACAGATGACATTTTTTTATGGATTTGTTGTCAAAGCACTTCAGATATTCATTGCTATCGGGATGTTAAGAGCATTCCATGGAATATAACAAAAAGTGTATCTCGAGCCGGTTTCTCAAACTTACCTACCCCACCTTTAAGTGATTTGCAAAAAGTAATCATAGATGTGATATTGTTGGGAGTAAAGCTGGTATTTGTAAAGGATTAATCATGTTTAGTGTGTTTGACCCCAGCAGCACCACAGGGTCCCACATGTGAACAACACACTAGAAGAATGCCTAAAAGTCTCTGGTTGGAGCTTGTTAGTGACGGCTAATCAAACATCCTGATATTTCAGACTCTAAATCAGAATAAGGACATCAAAAAAAAACTTTTCATCAAATGATTCCAGAAAATAATAATGAATACAACAGTTAGTCAGCAGGTTGTGCTTCGATGCTAATTTCAGGACATAAATCTCCACTCGACAAAGACATGTTTGAATGGCTGCTCCCTTCCTCCCTCCTTCCCTCCTCCCTAACTCCTTACCTTTGTCTGCACCATCCCAGCTCTCTGGTCTCTCAAGTGCTCCAGGGTAGCGGCGATATCAATCTCTTTAGCACCTGCGAGAACAGAGGGAGAGTTGGACTGAGTTCAAAGCCGTAATCCAGCAGCTCACATCTGTCAATCTCTCCGTACGCCGCGCTGCCTTTAGAGAAACCGCCCGGCGACGAATTATTACATTCATCCCGGGAAAAGGACTTGGACCAGAGCCACGGGCGGTTTCCTCGTTAACACATGCACGAGGTGGATTTTGCAGGTCTGGGAAAAGCTGTGAGGAATGCACGTGTAACTTCATTTATCTATATAAGGGATTGTTTGTATTTGCAGTGTTTGCTTCCTGCTTTTATTTGCCTTGTTGGAGGTTAGAAGAATTTCATTTCCATTTCTACATCTTTGGGCATAAAACCTTTGAATGTTGAACCTCAGCCAAAGCAAGCGCTATCAATCTGGAGATCTCATTCTTCTGTCAGATGTATTGGTTTCAAGACGAGGAACCCTCAGAGAGCTCCGTTTGAAAGTGAGAGAGAGAAAGGAAGAGTTTCTTTGAGAGAGTAAAAGAGGGGGGATTTAATGCAGCTGGACTCAAAGTACTCCGACATCACTTTCATGTCTCAGAGAGAGTCTGGATTTCCCCCGAGCTAAGCCGAGGAGAGGCTCGTGCAACAAAGAGAGGGAAGGCTTTGCAGACGGAGATTACCTTCGTTTCAAACATTGGGTTCTGCAGAAAGGTTAAAGGGGCGCCTTTCATCCCGCTGACCTCCATCGCTGTTTTACAGAAAGGGAAATCTGTACAGAGTTCTGAGGTCAGAGGTCAGAGAAGCCACAGAGGGCTTTAAGGTGACGAGCAACAATAGATGTGCATATCGTTAGGTGTTCGCAAAATATCTTAAAAACGAAGAACACACGGGAAAAATGCTACAAAAACAATAATGAAAAACAAGCGCTTGAAATAAGTCCAAAGATCTGCCAATAGAACAAGTGAACATGAGCTCGGTGAGATGTCTTGGAATAAGAAGGGATGTTTAGATCAATCACATCTTGTGATTATCAGGAGAACTCATTTTCAACTATATTTCACCAGAATCAGGAGGTGTTGTTTCAATATAAGTCTCACATGCTCAAAAGTTTTAGTTCTCTGATGTTAGTTAGTGATTTCCTAATAAATAAATATGTGTTTCATCTGAGATACGACTCAAAATGAGATTATTTGACTGAACAAGATGATGCTTTGTCTAAAGACAAGAGCCTATATCTCACTGCAGAGTCACGTCTGAAGTCAGTGTGTCTCATATCAGGTGGAGAGACACATTCTGACTGGATGTGAGACTGTCACATCACCCCCTCTGTATAGAACACCCTAATGTGCTGTTTAGGGTGTGTTCCATAGGTTTTCTGTGCATGTCAATGGTCTGTGCATGTCAATGGTCTGTGCATGTCCATGGTCTGTGCATGTCAATGGTCTGTGCATGTCAATGGTCTGTGCATGTCAATGGTCTGTGCATGTCAATGGTCTGTGCATGTCCATGGTCTGTGCATGTCAATGGTCTGCAGAACACAGTGACATCAATATGGAAAATTCCCGCTCCTATTGGCTAGCGCTTTGACACATTGTAGGTGATTATAGGCGAAGGGGGCGGGACATCTCTAAGCTAGTTGACCAATCACAACAGAGCCGGCCAGCTAACCAATCAGAGCAGCTCTGGTTTCAGACAGAGGGTGAAAAGAGGTGCTTCAAACTAAGGGTATATTTGTCCGCTGAATTTCCGAATAAAGTAAATCCAATCTATTCATGACATTAAAAAAATAAAGTAAAAATCAAACTCTTAAACACGCCTAAATCTAAACGCGTGTTTTGCTGAAAGTCGACACGGCGTGACCAAAAAAAAGGATCAAAGAGACGTTTAATAATGTGCTTTCTCATCTTCCTCCTCCTCTCTTTGTCGGTCTGTCAGGAGGTGTCACACTCTAATGCTTCCCCGAAACCCTCGGTGCACAACGAGAGGTTTTCCTGTTGCCGGGGAAACTTCTTAACGCGACTCAGAGAGAGAGAGAGGAAGAAAACATGGCGACCGAAAAAGATAAGATAAGAAGTACTTTATTGATCCTAATTTGGGGAATGTTATCTATCTGTCTGTCTCTCTGTCTGTCTGTCTGTCTGTCTCTCTGTCTGTCTCTCTGTCTGTCTGTCTTTCTGTCCGTCTTTCTGTCCGTCTTTCTGTCCGTCTTTCTGTCCGTCTGTCTTTCTGTCCGTCTGTCTTTCTGTCCGTCCGTCTTTCTGTCCGTCCGTCTTTCTGTCCGTCCGTCTTTCTGTCCGTCTGTCTTTCTGTCCGTCTGTCTTTCTGTCCGTCTGTCTTTCTGTCCGTCCGTCCGTCTGTCTGTACAGTGTGGTGTGATTTGAAAAGAGCAACGATTTCACCTATAGTCGTAATTGTGCAATTCTTTGGTAATCCTGTATGTCGTTATGTTCATGCCAATAAAGCTTACATTTGAGTTTAACTGACCTTTAGCCATTCTGTTGAGCACCATGTCGATCAGGATGTAGGTTCCACTTCTGCCGGCTCCATCGCTGTAGAGAGAGGAAGGAGATCAATAAGGTGGATTTATACGGAGACATTTACATCTGCTGAGAGAGGAACACAAATGAGTCCATGCCCGCCAAGAGTAAGGACATAATCGGACCAGAAATGAGACAAATATACTTGAGTTGTTCCAGTTTCATCCTTCACATTCTCTTGAACAGAGGAGGGAAGTACAAATACTTCGTTCAGTACATTTTCCTGGTATCAGTACTTTACTCCACTGACGACTTTTTACTTTGACTTCTTACATGTTGAACCCAAATACCTGTACTTTCTACTTCTTACATGTTGAACCCAAATACCTGTACTTTCTACTTCTTACATGTTGAACCCAAATACCTGTACTTTCTACTTCTCACATGTTGAACCCAAATACCTGTACTTTCTACTTCTTACATGTTGAACTCAAATACCTGTACTTTCTACTTCTCACATGTTGAACCCAAATACCTGTACTTTCTACTTCTTACATGTTGAACACAAATACCTGTACTTTCTACTTCTTACATGTTGAACACAAATACCTGTACTTTCTACTTCTTACATGTTGAACACAAATACCTGTACTTTCTACTTCTTACATGTTGAACTCAAATACCTGTACTTTCTACTTCTTACATGTTGAACCCAAATACCTGTACTTTCTACTTCTTACATGTTGAACCCAAATACCTGTACTTTCTACTTCTTACATGTTGAACCCAAATACCTGTACTTTCTACTTCTTACATGTTGAACACAAATACCTGTACTTTCTACTTCTTACATGTTGAACTCAAATACCTGTACTTTCTACTTCTTACATGTTGAACCCAAATACCTGTACTTTCTACTTCTTACATGTTGAACCCAAATACCTGTACTTTCTACTTCTTACATGTTGAACCCAAATACCTGTACTTTCTACTTCTTACATGTTGAACTCAAATACCTGTACTTTCTACTTCTTACATGTTGAACCCAAATACCTGTACTTTCTACTTCTTACATGTTGAACTCAAATACCTGTACTTTCTACTTCTCACATGTTGAACACAAATACCTGTACTTTCTACTTCTTACATGTTGAACTCAAATACCTGTACTTTCTACTTCTCACATGTTGAACTCAAATACCTGTACTTTCTACTTCTTACATGTTGAACCCAAATACCTGTACTTTCTACTTCTTACATGTTGAACCCAAATACCTGTACTTTCTACTTCTTACATGTTGAACCCAAATACCTGTACTTTCTACTTCTTACATGTTGAACTCAAATACCTGTACTTTCTACTTCTTACATGTTGAACCCAAATACCTGTACTTTCTACTTCTTACATGTTGAACACAAATACCTGTACTTTCTACTTCTTACATGTTGAACCCAAATACCTGTACTTTCTACTTCTTACATGTTGAACACAAATATCTGTACTTTCTACTTCTTACATGTTGAACTCAAATACCTGTACTTTCTACTTCTTACATGTTGAACCCAAATACCTGTACTTTCTACTTCTTACATGTTGAACTCAAATACCTGTACTTTCTACTTCTTACATGTTGAACTCAAATACCTGTACTTTCTACTTCTTACATGTTGAACTCAAATACCTGTACTTTCTACTTCTTACATGTTGAACTCAAATACCTGTACTTTCTACTTCTTACATGTTGAACTCAAATACCTGTACTTTCTACTTCTTACATGTTGAACCCAAATACCTGTACTTTCTACTTCTTACATGTTGAACACAAATACCTGTACTTTCTACTTCTTACATGTTGAACACAAATACCTGTACTTTCTACTTCTTACATGTTGAACTCAAATACCTGTACTTTCTACTTCTTACATGTTGAACACAAATACCTGTACTTTCTACTTCTTACGTGTTGAACACAAATATCTGTACTTTCTACTTCTTACATGTTGAACTCAAATACCTGTACTTTCTACTTCTTACATGTTGAACTCAAATACCTGTACTTTCTACTTCTTACATGTTGAACACAAATACCTGTACTTTCTACTTCTTACATGTTGAACACAAATATCTGTACTTTCTACTTCTTACATGTTGAACACAAATACCTGTACTTTCTACTTCTTACATGTTGAACACAAATATCTGTACTTTCTACTTCTTACATGTTGAACTCAAATACCTGTACTTTCTACTTCTTACATGTTGAACACAAATACCTGTACTTTCTACTTCTTACATGTTGAACACAAATATCTGTACTTTCTACTTCTTACATGTTGAACTCAAATACCTGTACTTTCTACTTCTCTCATGTTGAACACAAATACCTGTACTTTCTACTTCTTACATGTTGAACTCAAATACCTGTACTTTCTACTTCTTACATGTTGAACACAAATACCTGTACTTTCTACTTCTTACATGTTGAACCCAAATATCTGTACTTTCTACTTCTTACATGTTGAACCCAAATACCTGTACTTTCTACTTCTTACATGTAGAACCCAAATACCTGTACTTTCTACTTCTTACATGTTGAACACAAATATCTGTACTTTCTACTTCTTACATGTTGAACTCAAATACCTGTACTTTCTACTTCTTACATGTTGAACTCAAATACCTGTACTTTCTACTTCTTACATGTTGAACTCAAATACCTGTACTTTCTACTTCTTACATGTTGAACTCAAATACCTGTACTTTCTACTTCTTACATGTTGAACTCAAATACCTGTACTTTCTACTTCTTACATGTTGAACACAAATACCTGTACTTTCTACTTCTTACATGTTGAACACAAATACCTGTACTTTCTACTTCTTACATGTTGAACTCAAATACCTGTACTTTCTACTTCTTACATGTTGAACACAAATACCTGTACTTTCTACTTCTTACATGTTGAACTCAAATACCTGTACTTTCTACTTCTTACATGTTGAACACAAATACCTGTACTTTCTACTTCTTACATGTTGAACACAAATATCTGTACTTTCTACTTCTTACATGTTGAACTCAAATACCTGTACTTTCTACTTCTCTCATGTTGAACACAAATACCTGTACTTTCTACTTCTTACATGTTGAACTCAAATACCTGTACTTTCTACTTCTTACATGTTGAACACAAATACCTGTACTTTCTACTTCTTACATGTTGAACCCAAATACCTGTACTTTCTACTTCTTACATGTTGAACCCAAATACCTGTACTTTCTACTTCTTACATGTTGAACCCAAATACCTGTACTTTCTACTTCTTACATGTTGAACCCAAATACCTGTACTTTCTACTTCTCACATGTTGAACCCAAATACCTGTACTTTCTACTTCTTACATGTTGAACCCAAATACCTGTACTTTCTACTTCTCACATGTTGAACCCAAATACCTGTACTTTCTACTTCTTACATGTTGAACCCAAATACCTGTACTTTCTACTTCTTACATGTTGAACCCAAATACCTGTACTTTCTACTTCTTACATGTTGAACCCAAATACCTGAACTTTCTACTTCTCTCATTTCCCAAACAGCTGGTTCCTTTAGTCTGAATGTGTGTTTGGTGGCGTGATCATTATTCTTTAGAGTCATTGCGTGCCTATTGATTTGAACACGATCCGTGTATCCATCATTTCCTGCTCTTCTCTAAAGAAGAGGGACCAATGGAAACGTTGTCATGTTGCCGTTGTTCAGCATGGAAACATTCATTAGCTAACAATGACATTATTGTTCTATTAATATAAAGGGAGGTCAGGTACTCTTTAAAGCAGCTGCTAGTTATGGGTACTTTTTACTGAAGTACACTTCAAAGCCTCTTTACTTTGACTTGAGGAAAGAAGTTTAGTCAGTACTTCTACTTTCACCAGAGTACTTTTAAACACGAGTATCTGTACTTCTACTTGAGTAAAGGATGTGTGTACTTTTGCCCTCTTGAATATTTGACGCTCTGATAAATGAGATGCATGTGTGGTCTGGGGGGTTTTGGGGGAGAGGGGAAGGGTTTGTGAGGCGCACCGGGGACAAAGGCTTTTTAAATGAATGGCCCTCAGGAGCAGAGGAGAGGTGGAGAGGCTGGAGAGAAAAGAGAAAGCTCGTGGAGAGCCTTGCTTTTCCATATCTCCAGAGATAGTCTGGTGAAAAGCCTCCCTTTGTGCCGCCGGCCATTCAGCCGCTCTGCATGTTAATTGCAAACAA
Organism: Pogonophryne albipinna; assembly: GCA_028583405.1. Lineage (NCBI taxonomy): Eukaryota > Metazoa > Chordata > Actinopteri > Perciformes > Artedidraconidae > Pogonophryne > Pogonophryne albipinna. The sequence goes on from JAPTMU010000030.1 coordinate 1,091,513, forward strand.
GGCGTGCACGTCTCTCTAATAAAAGGCAAGGCCAATAAAGAAGGAGCACCGGATTCATTAATCCACTGCAGATCCACTCATGCATGAAGAAGGATGTGACCATTAAAAAATGTCCGACAGATACCTGGTTAACTAACTCGACCAAAAGGGAAGAGTTTCTGGTGTTTGTGTCGAATCATTTCCAAAAAAAATAAGAGGAATAGACACAAGAGAACTGGATTAATGGGTTTTAAGGCCGATTTTTTGCCTTTCCTGTTCGAGAGAGGACTCTTTAAAGTAGAGACACTACATACTGATATACACCTGAACATCAGCAGGAGAGGACTCTTTAAAGTAGAGACACTACATATTGATATACACCTGAACATCAGCAGGAGAGGACTCTTTAAAGTAGAGCCACTACATACTGATATACACCTGAACATCAGCAGGAGAGGACTCTTTAAAGTAGAGACACTACACACTGATATACACCTGAACATCAGCAGGAGAGGACTCTTTAAAGTAGAGACACTACATACTGATATACACCTGAACATCAGCAGGAGAGGACTCTTTAAAGTAGAGACACTACATACTGATATACACCTGAACATCAGCAGGAGAGGACTCTTTAAAGTAGAGACACTACATACTGATATACACCTGAACATCAGCAGGAGAGGACTCTTTAAAGTAGATACACTACATACTGATATACACCTGAACATCAGCAGGAGAGGACTCTTTAAAGTAGAGACACTACATACTGATATACACCTGAACATCAGCAGGAGAGGACTCTTTAAAGTAGAGACACTACATACTGATATACACCTGACCATCAGCTGGAGAGGACTCTTTAAAGTAGAGACACTACAAAGTGATATACACCTGAACATCAGCAGGAGAGGACTCTTTAAAGTAGAGACACTACATACTGATACACACCTGAACATCAGCAGGAGAGGACTCTTTAAAGTAGAGACACTACAAAGTGATATACACCTGAACATCAGCAGGAGAGGACTCTTTAAAGTAGAGACACTACAAAGTGATAAACACCTGAACATCAGCAGGAGAGGACTCTTTAAAGTAGAGACACTACAAAGTGATATACACCTGAACATCAGCAGGAGAGGACTCTTTAAAGTAGAGACACTACATACTGATATACACCTGAACATCAGCAGGAGAGGACTCTTTAAAGTAGAGACACTACATACTGATATACACCTGAACATCAGCAGAAGAGGACTCTTTAAAGTAGATACACTACATACTGATATACACCTGCACATCAGCAGGAGAGGACTCTTTAAAGTAGAGACACTACATACTGATATACACCTGAACATCAGCAGGAGAGGACTCTTTAAAGTAGAGACACTACATACTGATATACACCTGAACATCAGCAGGAGAGGACTCTTTAAAGTAGAGACACTACAAAGTGATATACACCTGAACATCAGCAGGAGAGGACTCTTTAAAGTAGAGACACTACATACTGATATACACCTGAACATCAGCAGGAGAGGACTCTTTAAAGTAGAGACACTATACTGATATACACCTGAACATCAGCAGGAGAGGACTCTTTAAAGTAGAGACACTACATACTGATATACACCTGAACATCAGCAGGAGAGGACTCTTTAAAGTAGAGACACTACATACTGATACACACCTGAACATCAGCAGGAGAGGACTCTTCAAAGTAGAGACACTACATACTGATATACACCTGAACATCAGCAGGAGAGGACTCTTTAAAGTAGAGACACTACAAAGTGATATACACCTGAACATCAGCAGGAGAGGACTCTTTAAAGTAGAGACACTACATACTGATATACACCTGAACATCAGCAGGAGAGGACTCTTTAAAGTAGAGACACTACATACTGATATACACCTGAACATCAGCAGAAGAGGACTCTTTAAAGTAGATACACTACATACTGATATACACCTGCACATCAGCAGGAGAGGACTCTTTAAAGTAGAGACACTACATACTGATATACACCTGAACATCAGCAGGAGAGGACTCTTTAAAGTAGAGACACTACATACTGATATACACCTGAACATCAGCAGGAGAGGACTCTTTAAAGTAGAGACACTACAAAGTGATATACACCTGAACATCAGCAGGAGAGGACTCTTTAAAGTAGAGACACTACATACTGATATACACCTGAACATCAGCAGGAGAGGACTCTTTAAAGTAGAGACACTATACTGATATACACCTGAACATCAGCAGGAGAGGACTCTTTAAAGTAGAGACACTACATACTGATATACACCTGAACATCAGCAGGAGAGGACTCTTTAAAGTAGAGACACTACATACTGATACACACCTGAACATCAGCAGGAGAGGACTCTTTAAAGTAGAGACACTATACTGATATACACCTGAACATCAGCAGGAGTGGACTCTTTAAAGTAGAGACACTACATACTGATATACACCTGAACATCAGCAGGAGAGGACTCTTTAAAGTAGAGACACTACATACTGATACACACCTGAACATCAGCAGGAGAGGACTCTTTAAAGTAGAGACACTACATACTGATATGCACCTGAACATCAGCAGGAGAGGACTCTTTAAAGTAGAGACACTACATACTGATATACACCTGAACATCAGCAGGAGAGGACTCTTTAAAGTAGAGACACTACATACTGATATGCACCTGAACATCAGCAGGAGAGGACTCTTTAAAGTAGAGACACTACATACTGATATACACCTGAACATCAGCAGGAGAGGACTCTTTAAAGTAGAGACACTACATACTGATATACACCTGAACATCAGCAGGAGAGGACTCTTTAAAGTAGAGACACTACATACTGATATACACCTGAACATCAGCAGGAGAGGACTCTTTAAAGTAGAGACACTACTTACTGATATACACCTGAACATCAGCAGAGAGGACTCTTTAAAGTGAATACTTGCCTGCAGTGAACAATAATCGGGCAGGATCGACCCCGGTAGCACTTGTTAACCTTCCTGCAATAGAAAAAGAGAAAAGTGGATGTTATGGTGAGCATTGTGAGCATGAAGGCTGCTAACGAGGACTCTTTAAAGTAGAGAAACTACATACTGAATAATTAAAGCGAGGGGTGACTCATCAAAAGAGCAAACCTGCCTCCTGTCAATCAAACCTCTTTAATCTGTAAATCAGTGATAAAATAACACTGTGATGGTTGCCACTAACCCTCGGCTTATTATGGGATGTTTTACACCACAGACACAGTGAGGGCCAATGAGCCTTTTTCACACACCCAACCCCCACCACCTTCTGTTGCCATGGAAACTGACTACAGCGAGAGCGTCCGTGCATTTCCACTCGTTTTTTTTTTTACCTTTCAGCCACCTTTTGTATATGATTTCTTATAACCATGCAGAGCTGTTTGGAGTTCCCATGCAATGAAGAGGAAGGCGCAGTGAGGAAGAGGAGGAGGAAGAGGAGGAGGAGGAAGAGCAGGAGGTGCACAGGCCTGGCTGAGGAGACACAGTTTCCAATGATCACTTTTGTGACTATGCAACTGGGCTCATATTACTAGCTGCAGCATCACAAAAATGACACTGGCAACCGCAAGAACGGGCCGAAACCGTGAGAAACACCGAGAGGACCTGAGAGTAAAGTCAGAGCTTTAGATTCCCAACACCCGCACCACATAATGACAGCCAATAGCGACGGAGAACCTGCTCAAACCTGCGCACCCACACCACATAATGACAGCCAATAGCGAAGGAGAACCTGCTCAAACCTGCGCACCTGCTGGATAAGCTGGAGGTGTGGCTTTAGCATCCTCAAAAACATCAAGGCTTCGAAATATCAAATTCAAATTCAGACTTTTTTGACTCTCATTGACTCGTTTGTAAAAGAGGATACCAAAAGTAAAATAAATAGATATTTTTATCATATTTATATATATATATTAATGTAAAACATATATATATATAAATGGAAAAATAAATAAATATATTACAGTTAAGGGAAAAATTAAAAAAATATTTTCAAATAAATCTGAAAGAATTAATAAATAAAAAAGACGTAAAAATATATAATCATTCTCGCATTTGATACCAACATTTAAATAAATAAATATTAATGTTTTATTTACCTATAAGATACATGAATAAAAAAAATACGATATACAGATAAAATAAAAATAGAACAAATGAATTTTTTGTGCAGAAAAACCCATTTTCTCTCGCAGTGTTTTGTTTACATGCAACTTTTGAGTTAGGGTTTAAAAATGAAATCAAATAAACAAACTTTTCTTCATTCGATATCACATATGCACACCCAGTTCAATTTAAAAACTGCACGACATGACAGCATCCTTTCCTTCGCCCTCATCTGCATCACAAATAAGGGACAGACACCCGTCGACCAATCAGATGCATCGAATCTGAATTGTCCTCATTTGCAGGCTTTTCCTTTCCCTCCTGGTTCTCCCAGAGGACCTATTGCTGCTCTTCTGCCAGAACACATTACATGGAGAACACAGCGAGGTTATTCAGTCACTAGCGTTCTTTATTTTGCGAGACAGGCTTCTCATTTAATTGGCTGTCTGAATTAGCGTTTTATATTCTTCTCTTCCCAAGCCAAGCCAAGCCAAGCAGTGCGGGGCGGTTAATTTGCTGCATCACATGTTCTGGAGGGAGGTGAAGAAAATAGGCCCGGGATGAAAGGGATAGCACAGAAACCTGATCAGAGAACAACCGGGACACCCACAAAAGCAGAGGGGCAAAGAAAGAGGGTGCAGACAGGAAACAGAATACAAGAGGAGGAGATTAAAACATCAGGTGGAGATCTTCAGGGTCTGAAGGTGCGTTCACAGCGGAGGATAAGCACATTTTCTGCATGTCGTAATATGTTAATATTGTTGTTGTCGGTATCTACATCGTGAGGTAAGCCCCACCTCCTCGTGTAGTTTGAGTGACGCGAGTAAACACCAATGATGCCGCGGTGTGAACGCACCATTCGAAGAGGATTTTTTTTGCATGTAAAGTCAATAGAGAGGCGAAGTCCCTCCCCTTCCTCCATGGGACCTTATTTCAGAAAAAGTATGCATTGAAGTCAATGGAGAGAGAAAGATTATCTTTCCATCCCGTTTGAATTGTGCCACGAATTACACACATGATGTTTGTCAATTTAAAAGATTATTTTGCAAGTCAAAAAATTAAAATGTGTCGTCAAACTGTGAAGTAACACTTTGTTTGTGTGAAACCGCTCAATGAACTACAACTCCCATCTCGCACCACACACCCAGACGGCCGTCACGTTGAAACATTTCACTTCTTTCTTTCAGAACGAGGCGGAAAGTATTAAAAGAGGTGAAAATCACTCCAAGTCTGGGCACGTTGAGAGCTGTACACACACACACAAGGGGAGTTAGTCGGTTCCGTGAGAGCCAGCATGCGGGACCGGGACTCTGGGATTTGTAGTCTTTCTAGTTGCGTATTTTTCATAGTCTTATATTTCAACAGTTTTACGACAAACTGTGACTTTTTTGACTTGGAAATTATTTTTTAAATTGACAAACATCATGTGTGTAATTCATGGCACAATTCAAACGGGATGGAAAGATAATCGTTCTCTCTCCATTGACTTCAATACATACTTTTCCAGAAATAAGGTCCCATGGGTTGGAAGTAGATGAGCGGGACTTCGCCACTCTATGGAAAGATGCGGATAGTCAGTTAAAAAAATGTCAACTGAAGAGATAAATTAAAGCCAATCAGCGGTGAGAATCTCAGCCTGTCGTCATAGCTGACTCAGGAAACCAAACAGCAGCCGTTAGCCATTAGCTGTTAGCACACAGAGCTCACAGTTCCTCATATCTGTTCATGAACTGGAGAAACATCAGAGTTTATACACGTACTAACCCCAGACTGTCTGTGTTTATTTCTGTCTGTATGACGTTGTTGTGAGTGTGGACAGAGCAGCTACATGTTAGCTTAGCATAGCCTGCTCCGATCTGCATTCAGAAAACATCTTAAAAGTTTTTTCCTGCCGTCTTGTAAGCACACTTACGTATAGCGTTACTTCGGCATTATTTTTGAGACATGCATCGCAATTAAATCACGGGGGAATTTGTTAATTGTATTGTTGTTGGTATATCTACTAGCTACATGATGAGAAAAGCCCCGCCTCCTCGTCCAGTTTGAGTGACACGAGTAAACACCAATGAGGGTCTCCACTTTACCTGCGGAAGTCTAGAAGGGTCCGGGCAGAGTTTGGGATCCCGCGGTCCATCCAGGACAGGAAGTGGAACTGCGTGACGGTGCGAGTCTCATTGGTCTGCAGGTTTTTCAGGTAGAAGCTCCGCACCAGGAAGTCCTCGCACCAGATGTGCTCCGACACCAAGTTCACCTGGGAAATATAACGATTTAGCAAGGATTTATTTTCAAACGATGCAACAATCATGATAAAACGTAGGGAAATATAGGGGAAGAGCCAAGAAGATGCCAAGATGCCCCTCTTGTTTGTTTGTTTGTTCACCATGTAAAGCGGCCTTGGGTCCCTTGAAAGATATACAAATGTAATCTATTATTATTATTATTATTATTATTAAGAAGAGACAAGTCTTAGTATGTTGGTATCCAGATATGCAATTAGAGTTGATAAAAACCTGCAGGAATAAACTACAAGATAAGCATCTACACAAAACTAAAGGTGATAGGGATGTCACGTTGTTTTGGGAAGTAAACAAAGGAGTCACACAGAGATCTGAGCCTCTGCAGACCATTTACATGCACTAAAACCTATAGAGAGGGAAAACCCCAAAAAGCAGAATAGGACCTCTTTCAAATGTTAAAATCTAAGCCTCTAATCCTCTAATCTCTCACTGACATCCGACACTATGTTCCAGAAGTAAGCAACACAGGGATTTGAGCCTTTGCAGACCATTTACATGCACTCAAACTTATAGAACACACTACAGGAAAGGGAAGACCCCCCAAAAAGCAGAATAGGGCCTCTTTCAAATGTACAGAATCCAAGCGTTACCTCGTAGATGTGGTAGACATCCGATAATATGTTTCAGAAGTAAACACAGGGATTTGAGCCTTTGCAGACCATTTACATGCACCTAAACCTATATCACACTACAGGGAAGGAAACCCCACAAAAAGTAGAATAAGGCCTCTTTAAAATGTTAAAATATATGCTTTGCAACTCCTTCTGATCTCTCACTGACGTAGATGTGGTAGACATCCAACACTATGTTCCAGAAGTTAACTACACAAGGATTTGAGCCTCTGCAGACCATTTACATGCACTAAAACCTATATCACATTACAGGAAAACCCCCAAAAATAAAATAGGTCCTCTTTAAAATGTACAGAATCCAAGCGTTACCTCGTAGACGTGGTAGACATCCGATCCCTCGTCAGGCCAGTAGGGATGACACTGCTTCACCCCATTTTCAGAGAGTGGGGTCAACATGACGACGACAACACAACCACTCTCCCACACCATCTGAAAGTAAACAAACGTTGTTTACTGAAGTGTATTATGTAAGACAACAGAACAATGTGACCATGATTTTATAGGAAAACCAGCAGAAATGACATCTGAGCTGAGATGTTTAGTTTAATACACACAGTTAAGCTCACACACTGCTAGTAATCCCCATTTATTAAAAGTAATATAGCCGTAATCTGTCTTTGTTGATGGTCACTAGCAGAAGCATGTAGCACGACTTCGTTTTCTTGCATTAAAGTGAAATTGATTTCCTAAGTCTGAATAAATGTCGGCGCTCAGCGTGAGACACATGATGGACGCTTGACGTCTGAGTGAAATCACAACAGCTTAATTTCATCTCCTCGTAATCTAACGGGGAGGAAGACGGGCCCTCGGCAGCCATTAGGAGAATGAGGAGGAAACGTGGCTTTTATGATTGCTATAAAAACACAATGGCCTCCACTATACACTAATGGTGAGCGTCTGTGATCCGGCCCAGTGGCGCATTACACCGACTGTGTGATGAGATTAGAGATAATGTGGGGGAGTATTGCCCATTTAGTCTGGAAAGGGGTTTGGATAGAAGTATTCAGACCCTTAAAGTGAGAAAAGGTACTAAAAATACGGCATTTTTACGAAAGATATTCAGGAAAAATGACCAAAAAACCCCAAAATGCCAATGAATGTCCTGTCACTCATTGTTTCAAGTATTTAAATAAATACATCTGATAGTTAAGAACGTGTTTAGAGTTAATGTGGAGGAGTATTACCCATTTGGCTTTGAAAGGGGTTAGCATAGTGCTGGAAGAAGTATTCAGACCCTTAACGTGAGAAAAGGTACTAAAAATACGGCATTTTTACGAAACATATTCAGGAAAAAAAGCCAATTAATGTCCCGTCAACACACTCATTGTTTTAGGTATTTTAATATAGTATTGGATGGTTTAATATATATAAAAGAAGGTAGGGATAAAAGGTGTTTTCAGATAGTTAAGAACACATTTTTTTAACAGTTTCGAGGCTCCAAAAAATGAAGAAAACATTTTAAAATAATAATAAGAAAAAATACAAAGATTAACAAAAACACGGAAAGGGGGATCGTGCAAATTAAAAGCCAATCTAAAAAATAGTTTTCAGCTTAAAATGTCCACTGAGTTTTCCTCTGATATTCCCAGAGCTTCTCTCATTATATTATGGGATGTAGGGAAGGTGTTTGGAGGATCAGCGCTGCAGTGGATTAGAGAGGATGGAAACAGGCCATTTTCATGACAGTGTTTGTTTACTTTTAATGGGGGAGAGAGAGCGGCAACAACCCAGTGTTTACCGTGTGGAATAATGAATAGCTTCTCCCGGCTTCATTGTGCCTGTCTCTATATTCTGCCTAATTGGGAAGGTTGTGTTATTAGTTCATAGATTTTCATTATTTCACCTCGCAGAAAGACACATTAATAAACTAAATACAGGAAACAGCTGTTTTGTATCAAAGAGGCTCTAATCTGCTTTTTTCTGGGGTGTTCCCTCTCGTGTAGGTGTTAGTGCATGTAAATGGTCTGCAAAGGCTCCTTGATTAAAGCTGTTCCTGGGGGGAAATGGGAGTATTTCACTGCTAAATGTTCCAAAAAAATGCTGCAAAATGAAACAGTTCTCAGCATTTTCGGAGGATATTCAACCTCAGAACCGTAGTATCTTTCTCTAACCCAGGGGGGTCAAACTCAATTTCATCGCGGGCCACATTAGCGTTAAGGTTGCACTCAAAGGGCCGTTTGTAACTATATACATATACATATATATATATTAAATAATGTATTATATTACATTATTGCCTCTGAATTGGATTATTATCGGATAGGATAATAACTTAGACATTAACTCTGTCTGAAAGCAGAAGTCCAGGGCAAATAATTGCAAGTCTCTTCAGTCACAAAACGAGATGCATTGTGGGACATGTCGTTTATGGGCAACCTGCTTCTGTAATGTAACCGTATAATAAACGTATTATATTCTTTGCAAGCTCTGGAGGGGCCACAGAAAATGAAGTCGCAGGCCGGATTTGGCCCCCGGGCCTTGAGTTTGACACTGAAGCAAACACGAGACAGAATGATTTGAATTTGATCAGACACCGAATTTATAGCATTGAAAATGTTTACTTTGAAAATCATGTATCTGAATTTTTGTGAAATAAAAATCTGAAATATCTTGATACGCAATTTCAAAAGCTGAATTTCAATGTATTTGTTTCCGTGTTCACAAATTCAGAAATAAAAATTCAAGTTAAAATAATTCAGATACATGATTTTCAAAGTAAACATCTTCAATGCTATAAATTCGGTGTCTGATCAAATTAAAATCATTCTGTCTCGTGTTTGCTTCCATACGTGTCGGACCAAAGTCGGTTTTTATCGGAGCATCAGGAAGTCATCCTGTTGTTGAGTTTATTAAAACATTAAAGCTGTGACGTGAAGCTCTGTCTTTGTCTCCTTTTCAGGGAGAAAAACACAAAGAAATGAAATGAAATTGTATTTTCTTGAAAGCGGATATAAGCATATGGACATTTCCCTTGTTCCAAACGTTATCATGTTTGAATATAAATAAGCATTCAGTAACGTCCCCATATGGAGCCAAACGACCCTCTAATTACCCCAGTGCCGTCCTATTAACACGTGAAAACGCCATTTGGAGACCATGCATCATTTAAAGCGAAGCTCCACACGAAACGACATGTTTTACAACCGCCGATATGCAGTGATTAACGGCTGGTCCATGTGACATTTATGGACAAGGGGAGGGGGGGGGTGCAGATATGGGCAAACATTAGCATTATTATGAATATAAGTCGACTTCTTAGAGGTGTGTGTGATGAGGCGTATATTTACAGCCAGAAAGCACCGCTTTGATGCATTATGATCACATTACAGCGCCAAGAATACAATTATTTGTCTTTTCACAAATGTGCTTAGTGGCCAAACGGCGGTACTACAACTTCTGTGACGTCCCAAAAAGACTTTCCCATTGACTTACATCGGAGAAAGAGACGTGTGTAAATCAGCGGATGATTATTTGTACGAAAACGAGGGGATTATTTGAATCTAAGGTCGTAAACGTTGTTTCACCTCTCCATTCGTTGGGCCTTGAAACTAATGATTGGAGGTGAAATGGTCAATGGGCCCAGATACTGGTATATTTGGAGGTGTATTACCCATTTAGTCTGGTAAGGGGTTTGGATTGTAAGTATTCAGATCCGTGACTTGAGAAAAGGAAACAAAATACTGCATTTTTACGTAAAATATTCAGGAAAAAGACAAAAGAAATACCCAAAAATGTAAATTAACGTCCCGTCAACAAAGTCATTGTTTTAAGTATTTAAATATAGTATTGGATGGTTTAATATGTAGCAAAGAAGGTAGTGATTAAAGGTGTATTAGCATCTTCAGCTAGTTAAGAACGTGTTTTTTTATGACGTAAACAGTTACTAGGCTCCCAAAAATGAAGGAAATAGGATGTAAATAAAACTTTAAAAATTACAATAACATATTATAAAATACAAAAAATACATAAAAACTAAATTCAATTAATCGAATTTTTTAATAAAATAATAAGAAAAAATACAAAGATTAAAAAACATATATATATATTGGTTTTTGAGATCTTCCACACCTCCAGAGCTCTAGCTTTCTTTATGCATCCATGTTTATTATGTTCTGAGAAAGTATGAAACAGTAACAGCTGAGATGCTCATTAGTTTGGATCGATAAGCTGAATATAAAACAATGAAAGGACGGTCTAGAGATGGTGTTACCTGCCAGAAGTCGGCCACGGTGGAGAGAAGAGGGCCTTGGGAGGAGATGTACGTCGGGTTTCGAGGGTCATGGTCCATCTGGAAGAGAGAGCAGAGTTTTAAGGTAGGGACACACCAAGCTGACCCCAAAGAACTCACACAGACGGACCCGACTGTCGCGCCGCCTCGCGTCTCTGCGTCTTGGCCATGTGTCGCACTGGAACACACCGCAAAGACTTCGACATGGAGAATCGGTTGGTTTTCGGCCGAAAAGACACGACGGTGCGGGACACACCGATCTGAGTAGGGCGACGGGACGCTCATCGTCGGCCTGACATCCATCGACGGCCAAAATCGGCTTGGTGTGTCCGGGCCTTTAGACAGAGTTCGGGGATTGAAGCTTCAAGTTCTGGGTAAATGACGGCCATGAAAGCCGAAAGAACGACAGCATTCATTGATTCTCTGAACGCGTCGTCTGCATTCCTTACTTCCTTTCAAAGAGGTCAGATTGGACTCACTTTTATTCTTGTATTGTAAACCTGGCTATTTTAGCTGGTTTTAATGTTGATTTTATTCTCATTTCAATGTCATTGTATAATGTGTTTCTGCTGCACTACAGTATATCTCAATGCCATACCTTAGATATGCTAAAACACGTCCTAATTTGTAAAGAAATGTTAGATATCAGTCTCTTCAAACATAAAACACCTGAAATCACGATTTAACCCCTATTTAAAATACAACTTTATTGCTATTACCTTCAATAACTTAAGGTTCATTATCTTAAAGCCAGGATTGGGAGGATTACACTTCTTATATCATGCACTACCGTTTAAGAAAGCATTGTAATCCCCTAATCCAGTGGTTCCCAACCTGGGGGGCGCGCCCCTAAAAGCCTTGTCTCTACATTACAATAAAATATAAAAAATAATTGACTAATTAATTTTAATAAAAATTCAAGTTAGTATTAAAGGCATAAAAAGACAGAAATGTATAATTCTTTCTATAGAAATGTTTCTTCTGCCTGTAAAGTGTCCAAACCGGGCTTTTCTGGATAAGCACATGTTTAAAACACAGTCATTGTCCACGCCGGTTTCAGTTGGATTATTCGTCAGTTGCTCCGATCAGATCGGTCTCCTCCATTTTGATTATTTACGACTTTTGAATCCACATAAACACATCGGCAAAACCCGGCTTACTTTGAGCATGTGTTTTAAACAGTTTAATCCCTTTGTGAATTGTTTCCACTTCCGCCGTCCTTTAATTTCTTCATTCAGCGGGAATCCAAATGAATTCATCCTGAGTCCAATAACCATCAAAGTCACTCCAATAGTGCTCCTTAGTTACGCTTTCATCCTCCTTTCACAACATACTTCACAGTCATCCAGTTTGTAGCAAAGCATTAAAAGCTAGAACAGATATTTGTGAAGGATATTTAACTACAAGCTCTTTTACTTCTAACCACTTCATGTCTTTTTGTCCCAGTCTGTCTCCTCCCCACAGAGGAGGACTTCTCTTTCATGTCTCGCTTTAGTATTCATGCAGCGACAGCATGTCTGTGTCCTTGAGATTGGTGCTAACATTCATTATTAAAACAAAACCCACAAGAGGAGATTCAACCAGGAAGCATGAAGAGAACATTCAACTCCATGGCACCTAATTGAAGAAGAATGGGGAAGAAAATGCTTCCTTTTTTTGTGCGATGTCTCAAATATTAACATTTCAACAACTGTTGTGTTTTAAAGAGACACTATTCTGGGGTTGTAGTGTGTTGTTTAGATGTTAGTGCATGTAAATGGTCTGCAGAGGCTAAAATCTCCTTGATTAAAGCTGTTCCTGTGAGAAAGTATTTCACTGATAAACGTTCCGAAAAAATGCTGCAAAATGAAACAGTTCTTAGTCATTTGGATGATATTCAACCTCAGAACCGCAGTATTGTTGCCAACTTGTTATTAAACTAAACAAGTCGGACAACAGTCGGTTTTATCGGAGCATTAGGAAATAATCCTGTTGTTGAGATTATGAAAATATTAAAGCTCTGACGTAAAGCTCTGTCATTGTCTCCTTTTAAGGCAGAGTGTCGAAGAAAAACACAGAGAAATGAGATAAGCTCATGTTTGGGGTCCAGTGTGTGAAATGTATACGACCCGGGGGCTTTCCTGACTGTTCGCTGTACCATGAATAACATTTAATGCACCCCCACACCTCCAGTAAAGCAGTGTGTGTCGTCTATCGTGATAAAACCAACCATACATCAACATTCAAAATGACTCCCTGTGAAACATCAACATCTCGGATGCTGTGCATAGAAACTGCATGCAGGTCAATGTGAACACTCAATCAACTCTTAATCACATCCTTCAAATAAAAAGTCCCCGACGTCATTATGTGGCTCCTGAACGCCTCACAGAAACAGCCTGAAGCTAACAGACAGATGTGGAGATATTTCAAGAGGAAGTGAAGAGTCAACAAACCAAGTGTCTCTACTTTAAAGAGTCCTCTCCTGCTGATGTTCAGGTGGATATCAGTATGTAGTGTCTCTACTTTAAAGAGTCCTCTCCTGCTGATGTTCAGGTGTATATCAGTATGTAGTGTCTCTACTTTAAAGAGTCCTCTCCTGCTGATGTTCAGGTGTATATCAGTATGTAGTGTCTCTACTTTAAAGAGTCCTCTCCTGCTGGTGTTCAGGTGTATATCAGTATGTAGTGTCTCTACTTTAAAGAGTCCTCTCCTGCTGATGTTCAGGTGTATATCAGTATGTAGTGTCTCTACTTTAAAGAGTCCTCTCCTGCTGATGTTCAGGTGTATATCAGTATGTAGTGTCTCTACTTTAAAGAGTCCTCTCCTGCTGATGTTCAGGTGTATATCAGTATGTAGTGTCTCTACTTTAAAGAGTCCTCTCCTGCTGATGTTCAGGTGTGTATCAGTATGTAGTGTCTCTACTTTAAAGAGTCCTCTCCTGCTGATGTTCAGGTGTATATCAGTATGTAGTGTCTCTACTTTAAAGAGTCCTCTCCTGCTGATGTTCAGGTGTATATCAGTATGTAGTGTCTCTACTTTAAAGAGTCCTCTCCTGCTGGTGTTCAGGTGTATATCAGTGTGTAGTGTCTCTACTTTAAAGAGTCCTCTCCTGCTGATGTTCAGGTGTATATCAGTGTGTAGTGTCTCTACTTTAAAGAGTCCTCTCCTGCTGATGTTCAGGTGTATATCAGTATGTAGTGTCTCTACTTTAAAGAGTCCTCTCCTGCTGATGTTCAGGTGTATATCAGTATGTAGTGTCTCTACTTTAAAGAGTCCTCTCCTGCTGATGTTCAGGTGTATATCAGTATGTAGTGTCTCTACTTTAAAGAGTCCTCTCCTGCTGATGTTCAGGTGTATATCAGTATGTAGTGTCTCTACTTTAAAGAGTCCTCTCCTGCTGATGTTCAGGTGTAAATCAGTGTGTGTGTGTGTGTGTGTGTGTGTGTGTGTGTGTGTGTGTGTCCCTTTGTCTCTCTTTGACCTCTGACCCCCAGAAAAAGACCCTCAGATATGTTGCTTGTCGGCTGAAGCTAATGAGGAGGAAGGGGCTGTTTCGACGGAGGTAATTATCACAGTTTTGCTCCGTCTCTTTTGTGGGATAATTACTGTCCTTCCCTCCACGGCCACAGTCTTTATTTTATAACCCTCTTCTCCCGCTCTGATTGATCGGCTTTATTATAATATTTTCTTCCCTGTAAAAAGGCGAATGTTTCAGGCAGGAGATGGAGGTGTAAATGTTGGTTTCTGGAGAGTAATGGGCTTCGGGGTGCAGCTGTTTTTCCGCACCCCCTCATTTATCTCCTCAGAAAGAAATTGGCAGAGTATTTGAAATGCATAGCTTCCTGTTCCCTTTGATGGAATCCCTCTGCAGCCTCCGGGGAAATCAGGACTGGCAATGTTTGGGGAAATAAATAAATAAATAAAATGTGTAGGCCTCTGTGGATTTAAAGGTGCGACGCATTTGTTTAGTCCCAAAGAGATATATATATATTGCTGATAGAAAAAGGGGTTATCTACAGCACAAATAATCTATAAGATCCTGCCTTCAAATGGAGACATCTTTTCATTTGGAAATAATAACTTATAACGGCAACCATTTCAAATGATCTCCTTTTTCTCTATTTTTTGTAATGTTTTAAACAGTGTCATATCGATGTCGTTATTATCGTCTATATTTGCTTGTCAGGGGTTTTTGAGCACCCGGAAAACACCATGTACTTCAATGACATGGTGCTTTATAATAAAATCTATTATACTCTGCAAAAATAATAAAAACGTGATAAATCCACGAATATCTACGTCTTTTTTTAAATAAATTCTATGCATTTATTGGTATTTTGTTGTCTATAATGCCCTGAGTTTGTGCCTTTTTCTGATGTTGTGTTGAAGCTGTTTCTGTGTGTGTTTTTCCCTTAAAGGTCCCGTGTCACGGCCATTTCTACTGATCATAATTCAAATCAAAGTTGAGGTCTACTAGAATAGATTCACATTGTTTAATGTTCCAAACTCACATTGGTTTCTCACAGCATCTCTGTATAGTCTGTGTATTCACTCTCTGTCCTACACGGCTTGTTGGAGCTCCTGCCCCCCCCCCCCCCCCTCCCTGTGAGCCCAGTGGCCGTCTGCGAGACAGCGAAACCCAGCCCGAAACACACACACACCCCCGCAGCCTGACTGGGAGTTTGTGTGTGTGCTCAGACTGAGTTCCGCGGTGTCTCGCTGTCTCGCCGAGTGTGAGGAATTCCGCGGATTGGTCCAAACGTAACGGCTCCGCGGATTGGTTAATTTGGACCAATCTGCGGAGCCGTTACGTTACGTCACTACACCCGAAATACGTCACAGAACCCAGGAAGCAAACAAAGTAAAAAGAGAAATGTCCAGCGAGGCGTTCTGGGGCAGCACAGACAGGTCTTCTCTGTGTTAGAGTTTTACTCCCTACAGGGTGCACTTTGAGGGTTTGAGACTCTGCAGACCGGTCACATGCAGAACAACCTTCATAACACACAAGGGGATGGGTGATAACCGGAAAAGCAGGACATGGGACCTTTAAATGCAGACGTTTTTGAGGAAAGCTTGAATTCAAATGACTTCTATTATCAGATTAGATTACATGTCACTTGTTAGACGCTTTTACCAACTCAATACTGTGGGGATTACAAACCTTGTTGACGACAGATATTATAATGAAAGCTGTATTATACTCACTATGGGACTGGCGTTGATGTAATCGGAGTTCCCGAGGTTATTCTCCGCCTTCAGCGTGATCCTGGAGTGGTCATCTGTGAGAGGACATGCATTATTTACTAATCAATATTCCTCTCGTCTGAACACAATAACATCATGCATTAAACAACTGATTTGAAGTCTGCTCCACCTTCAATACGGAGGGGAAATAATTACAAATATCTGATCTGGAGAAGCTGGAAAATCCTCTTTTTTAAAACAAAGATAATCTGTTTGAGACTCAGTAGTCTTCTTCAACACATTTGCTTTAAAGTAAAAGACCCTAAATCTTGGCATCAAATGTTTTTTGTGACTAAATGACCAGAAATCAAAGTTTAAAATGTGTTATTTATGATGAGAAACAGTCAAAAACTCTTCTCCATCAGGACTGTAGAAGTGGTTTGATCCAATTTGACTGACAGTACTCAAAGTCAATATGTTTCTAGAATGGTTTAATCCAAAATCCAATGGTCTAAACCCATTGGCTGCCCAGTGTGATGCTATTTTACAGGTTAGCAACTAGGCTACCTCCATCTCAAATCAGCTTAAGTGGAATATTACTCGGAGTAAGAGCTTATTTAGGGTATATTAAACTAAATCAATCTTAAAGTAATTGACAGTTAACTAAGCCCCGCCCACCTGAGTTAGTATTGCTAGGATTTTGCAGATTTAGCTATAATTCATAGATTGCTTCAAACCTCTTCAGTATTAACCACAGATGTTATTCCAGGCTAAAAACACATTCAGAAAACCATTGACTTCCAGAACAGGTGACAGGAAGTGCTAAATACTGAGTTTTTGGTTTCGAAACCCCCCAACAAAAACCACTGAATAGACATTAGGGTTGACTCACATACGACCACGGCGTCGGAGCGGTTCTTCCTGGAGTTCTGCTCTCCGTGTCCGACGCTCCAGGCTCCGGGTTCGGCCTGATACGAACACAAAGCCTCCCATTCCCGCTCCAGACGGTTCTTGTTCTTCAGGTGGTCCTCCATGTACGACTGGGGGGGGAAACAGACACCAGGTCAGCCTTTAAGGTCATGCAAAATCCACTTGTTCATGTCTCTTCTACATCAGCATGTGTCCCCTCTTCTTCATGTCTCTTCTACATCAACATGTGTCCTCTCTTCTTCATGTCTCTTCTACATCAACATGTGTCCTCTCTTCTTCATGTCTCTTCTACATCAACATGTGTCCCCTCTTCTTCATGTCTCTTCTACATCAACATGTGTCCCCTCTTCTTCATGTCTCTTCTACATCAACATGTGTCCCCTCTTCTTTATGTCTCTTCTACATCAACATGTGTCCCCTCTTCTTCATGTCTCTTCTACATCAACATGTGTCCCCTCTGTGGAAAGAGACTCTGAAAGTTTCAGGAACAAAGATTCTCTCTCTTTTTTATCCATTTCTATAAAAACCTGTCTGAAAATGAGCTGATCAGATTTTGGCCACTTGATGATGTCATAACGATGTTTTGTCTTGTGTAACCATTAGCCAATCAGCAACCAAGGTAACCCCCCCCCCACCCTATCACCTGAATCTCCTCCTAGAGCTCCATTGAGTTCTTTGTAACCAAATGTCTCTCAGAGGGGCGTGGGGAGGGGCTCCTTATTTTCATCTAAAGTAACAGACAGAGAATCAGCACTTTGGAAACAGGGCTGAAACAAAGGGGATTATGGGTAATGCTGCAATGATCTGTTTGGTGTTTCAGCCAATCAGAGACAGGCTCTGTATATATCTGAGATCTGTCATATATTGATGAAGAACAGTATAATAGGGGACCTTTAACTAAATTTCATCGCGGCATATCAGCATCATGGTTGCACTCAAAGAGATGCATTGTGGGACATGTAGTGCTTCTGTAAAGCGGCATTCAACCGTATAATAAACGTAATATATTATTTGCAAGCTCTTGACACCGCTGCTGTAAAAAGACAATGTGTTTTCCAACAGCCTCTCTCCATTACAGCCACAACCAGGTGTCATGGAGCAACACTGTCCCACTGTAAGCTTCTGTGAGGTGAGGAAGGTGTGCAAAGTGTGTGTGTTTTTAACCGACAAACAAACACACACAATTAAGGACTCCTGAAAGGTTTGTCTTTGCATTGTGGCGTTCCCATCACTGCTCGCTCAGATAAGATTGTCTGCATTTTAAGCCGTTCGCTTGGAGAAGACAAAATTGAATTTGCCAGAGAGACAAAGATGGAAAAAGGAGAGGGGGAAGGGTGTGTGTTTCTGTGTGTGTGTGTGTTTCTGTGTGTGTGTGTGTGTGTTTCTGTGTGTGTGTGTGTTCTCCCAAACCAGGGCAAGTCTTAAGGAAGCTTTGCAAGACGAGGATCTTTTGTAGCGTCTTCCTAGTCTCCTGTATCATAGCTCCCCCCCTCCCGATGGGGTTAAATGGTTTAGTCCGCCATTGTGTGAGGCAGGAGATTACAGACTCATACACTGGTGTCAGGGATCAGCTGGCTAACACAATGAAAGTGAAACCCAGAGTTTTGTATCCCGTATTAAAGAGGGTGTCGTGAGGCTGAGCACAGAGGTGACGCTCCATTGTTCCTCCCGACATATTCGCTCTTTAAAAAGGGGATATATACAGTCAATCCTGCAAAGGTGCTAATCACAAATAAGCTCGTCCAACACATAATAGGCAATTACTCTGTGAGAGATCATGAGTGCACATATCCTGTTAAATAAGAACATTACAAAGTGTGCAGACAATAGAAATCACAGTTATTGTTCAGGACTGAAGAGGCCACTAAGGCCGCAGTGAGGACAGAATAAGAGACTGCTGTGATTTACAATGAGAGCACTATGTGAACCTGAAGGGATGTTTCTGCTTTTATGCTTTGAACTGTATTTTTAGGCACGCGAAAAGCGATTTATATATGTACAAAAGTCCACTCTAGAGGTGGAAGAAGTACTCAAACCCCTCTTTTACCATGTGATGAACCCATGAACGCCTTAATAACCATTACAATGTATGATTTATTAACTGTACGGTGGCCTAGAGGTAGAAACCTTTTAAGACCTTTTTTAAGACCCTTTCCATACATTTTAAGACCTCATCGCCACTTTGAGTTTTAACCGGTTACCTTGGCGACACACTTTACCTCACATTTACTATATATGTATTGATTGTCTTTCCTCCTTATCTTCCAACCATTTGCGGTATTTTTGGAACTTTAAGTATTTTTGGAACTTTAAGTATTTTTGGAACTTTAAGTATTTTTGGAATTTACGGTATATTTGGAATTTAAGTATTTTTGAAACTTTTAAGTATTTTTGGAACTTTAAGTATTTTTGGAATTTACGGTATATTTGGAACTTTAAGTATTTTTGGATCTTTAAGTATTTTTGGAACTTTAAGTATTTTTGGAACTTTAAGTATTTTTGGAACATTAAGTATTTTTGGAACTTTAAGTATTTTTGGAATTTTAAGTATTTTTGGAACTTTAAGTATTTTTGGAATTTTAAGTATTTTTGGAATTTACGGTATTTTTGGAACTTTGGACCCTTTCCATACATTTTAAGACCTCATCGCCACTTTGAGTTGTAACCGGTTACCTTGGCGACACACTTTAACTCACATTGACGATATACAGTATGGATTGTCCTTCCTCCTTATCTTCCAACCATTTGCGGTATTTTTGGAACTTTAAATATTTTTGGAACTTTAAGTATATTTGAAATTTACGGTATTTTTGAACTTTGGACCCTTTCCATACATTTTAAGACCTCATCGCCACTTTGAGTTGTAACCGGTTACCTTGGCGACACACTTTAACTCACATTGACGATATACAGTATGGATTGTCCTTCCTCCTTATCTTCCAACCATTTGCGGTATTTTTGGAACTTTAAATATTTTTGGAACTTTAAGTATATTTGAAATTTACGGTATTTTTGAACTTTGGACCCTTTCCATACATTTTAAGACCTCATCGCCACTTTGCGTTCTAACCGGTTACCTTGGCGACACACTTTACCTCACATTTACTATAAACAGTATTGATTGTCCTTCCTCCTTATCTTCCAACCATTTGGACGCAGACTTGAATTTCCCCATAACGATGTTGCTTAGCAACCGGCGTAAACGGAGCTTCGCGCGCTATCAAGCAGTGAGCGTGCGATGTCCTGTTCAGATGACGTCAAACCCAACGGGATCCCATCAATAAACTACACAGAATCACACTACACACCTACGCCATGATTACATTCAGGCAGACTGTAGAACACAACCTCTTTGGACCATTCATATACTTATTGGAAACAAGATACAAAATGTCATAACTAGGAAAATGCCGTTTATTATTTTTAATAGCCTTAATTTTCACTAAATTGATTGATCAACTTTTAATACTTCTTAAGACCCCGCGGACCCCCTGAGGAGAAGATATCGATATACAAGTAACATAGAATAAGATGATATAAATGAAATGCTGTACAGTGAGATAAAGTACTGCTTATTGTAATTATAGATAAATATATGAGATGCAAACAGACGAATGGTAAGTACTTAAGAGCAGTACTGGATTAAATGTTGTTACCACTGGTCAACTCTCAATGTGTGTGTGTGTGTTGTCGTGCATCGCCTACACACACACACACACACACACACACACACACACACACACACACACACACACACACACACACACACACACACACACACACACACACACACACACACACACACACACACACACACACACACACACACACACACACACACACACACACACACACACTCGATCGATTGCTTTCCAGACTCATACCCCTGCAGATGTAATGCCATGCAGGCTGCGGACCGTGGCCTTTTCTTCCAGAAGTAACAAAGCTTTGCTGAATGGGGGGGATTATGTCTGCCAATCAGAAGGCTGGGATAACAATGTCTAATCCCCCCTGAGCAGAGAGGCTGCTGGGAGAAATCAGGAGGAATCCAGACACAACAGGTGACACCATTCAGAGCAACAACAGGGGGGTTGTTAAGTAACATAGACAGTTAGTCACCTGAACCTGAGAATCATCAGGTCAAAGTAACCTGATTACTGTGCTTTAAGAGTACATCTGGCACTTTGACATGACGAGTGCTCTGCATGTTGATGAATGTGCATTGTGTCTTCTAAACTAAATACACACACAGGTTTGCTTCTGTGGATAGTATTGTATAGATGAATGGAGCACATTGTTTGGCCTTAAAAGGAGCAGATTTTTGCTAATAAAGCACATTTAAAATTGTGAGGATATTTTGTTATTTTGAGCAAATACGTTAAATTAAATCATTAAAACAATAGAAATAAAGAATTCCTGCCTGACCACTTCAGGATTTCAGTATATGGAATATTAAATAAAATAAAACTACTATTTAAAAACATGAAATAAAAATGTATTAATACAAAATAATTTAAAAAATACTATTTAAAAAATATATTTAATTACAATTAATTAATAAAAAATAATAATAAATAAAATAAAAATAATACAGCAGCTAGAGATAGTCCATTGTGGCTGAAATACAGCCAACGTAATTATATATTTGTTTTATCCCAACAGATGTGATTTATAAACATTTCTTTGGAAAGAGGTGGTTTTTTGTTGAGGAAAATCAAGTTTAAGGTGCTGTCCATGGTGCTGAAAGGCCTGCAGGGAAACAGCCTCACAAGCAACGTGTGCATCGCTGTATCACCGGGTAATCATTCCCGAGGTTTTAAATCATTAAGTTGCTGGAAAAGGCAAACAAAAGATAGAAAATGAGAGCGCGTTGTCTGAAGTTCGTTATGCAGTTTTTAAGAAGCTTCCTAGCATTTAAGTGAGGTGATAGGACCCCCCCCCCCCCCCCAGCATATGTGCTACGTATTCATCATCTTTCTCCACACGGTGTGCACTCCAGAGAGCAAAGCATGATGGGAAATATAGGTTTTGAGATCAGCGATAACAAGGCAATCTCACACATGGTTTCATACGAGATGGAGGTGGAATGTGAAAGAAGAACCCCCCCATGTGACACCTCCACGTCAATCAGAGGAGACGAGGGTCCGGGAGAAAGTAGGGTTAATAATAAATAAGAGCTCCTAGGAATGATTCACAGCCTCCTTTTGTTCCTGCGGGGCTACATGCTTTGCTATTGTCAATGTTTTCAAAAGCACGGCTTCACAAACAAGCCTTGATGAGTGCAACAAAACCCATCTATTACCACGAGGCATTACTCAGATTGTCTCTCAGTCGCTGCAGCCCGGCGGTACACAGGCCGTGATGAATGCTCTCTGCTGTAATCGGACCACTGCCAGGCAGCTATCCGTCTCTGTTATCAAGCTTGTCTCAAATGAACGAAGCCACAGTGGAGCAGCATCAGAAACGATCCATTGTGGAGGCTTTTTGAAACCCCCCGAAAAACAAAAAGACATTACGATGTTTTTCTAAAATGACAATCAGAGGGATGATGATGCTTTCAGTTTTTAGTGCAGCTCTCATCACAATGTCTGCGTTACAATGCTGCAGCAGGAGGACAGACAAAGGGGGGGGGGACAAGGAGGACAAATGGAGACAACTGAGGCGAGATAAACCAAGAAACAGAAGAGTGATGGAAAAAGGGACGAAGAAGAGACACATCCAAACTGATCAACAGAGAGACATGACGCTGTGTGTGGTTTGAAAAGAGCCTGGAACATTCAAAGCTATATCATGTTCATTTTCAGTATGTAGTGACTCTACTTTAAAGAGTCCTCTCCTGCTGATGTTCAGGTGTATATCAGTTTGTAGTGTCTCTACTTTAAAGAGTCCTCTCCTGCTGATGTTCAGGTGTATATCAGTATGTAGTGTCTCTACTTTAAAGAGTCCTCTCCTGCTGATGTTCAGGTGTATATCAGTATGTAGTGTCTCTACTTTAAAGAGTCCTCTCCTGCTGATGTTCAGGTGTATATCAGTTTGTAGTGTCTCTACTTTAAAGAGTCCTCTCCTGCTGATGTTCAGGTGTATATCAGTATGTAGTGTCTCTACTTTAAAGAGTCCTCTCCTGCTGATGTTCAGGTGTATATCAGTATGTAGTGTCCCTACTTTAAAGAGTCCTCTCCTGCTGATGTTCAGGTGTATATCAGTATGTAGTGTCTCTACTTTAAAGAGTCCTCTCCTGCTGATGTTCAGGTGTATATCAGTTTGTAGTGTCTCTACTTTAAAGAGTCCTCTCCTGCTGATGTTCAGGTGTATATCAGTATGTAGTGTCTCTACTTTAAAGAGTCCTCTCCTGCTGATGTTCAGGTGTATATCAGTATGTAGTGTCCCTACTTTAAAGAGTCCTCTCCTGCTGATGTTCAGGTGTATATCAGTATGTAGTGTCTCTACTTTAAAGAGTCCTCTCCTGCTGATGTTCAGGTGTATATCAGTATGTAGTGTCTCTACTTTAAAGAGTCCTCTCCTACTGATGTTCAGGTGTATATCAGTATGTAGTGTCCCTACTTTAAAGAGTCCTCTCCTGCTGATGTTCAGGTGTATATCAGTATGTAGTGTCTCTACTTTAAAGAGTCCTCTCCTGCTGATGTTCAGGTGTATATCAGTATGTAGTGTCTCTACTTTAAAGAGTCCTCACCTGCTGATGTTCAGGTGTATATCAGTATGTAGTGTCTCTACTTTAAAGAGTCCTCACCTGCTGATGTTCAGGTGTATATCAGTGTGTAGTGTCTCTACTTTAAAGAGTCCTCTCCTGCTGATGTTCAGGTGTATATCAGTATGTAGTGACTCTACTTTAAAGAGTCCTCATCTGCTGATGTTCAGGTGTATATCAGTATGTAGTGTCTCTACTTTAAAGAGTCCTCACCAGTATCATGTGTCCGGTGGAGATGTCCATGTTGGACGGCACTGGCTCCTCGCACCAGGACGAGGTGCTGCTCCGGGTCGAAGGACTCGCCGCCGGCCCGTCGCTGAACTGAGACGAGACGCTGTTCAGACGAGAGTTTCTGAGAGTCTCCGGACGCTCGACTCGCTCAGAGGTTCGGATCGCCATTCGCTGCCGACACAGCTCCTGCCGGAGAGAGGGGGGGGGTTTACAATTAAGAACATGTACTTTCCACTACCCAATCAATTCAGTAAATCCAGAGGTGGGAAGTAGTGGAGTACAAATACTTCGTTACTGTACAGAAGCACTGGGCGAATTCAAATCAAGCCACGTTTCCTTCGACTATTTTTTATGCATTTTGATTATTTGCATTAGAAAAGATCTCCAAATGCCAAATATTTATTAAACTTCCTCTGTTTTTTGGAAAAGGTATCTTCTGTAAAGAGCGGATTCACCTCTGCAGGATCAGGTCTCATGTTTAATGTAAATAAAGTGTAAGACGGCATTAAAGGCATCACAATAATACCCCCGAATAGGGATGGGTATCGTTAAGGTTTTAACGGTACTACTACTTTCATCGATACCGCTTATCGATCCGGTCTCTTAACGGTTCTTTTGGAGAAAAAATAAACAAATTGTGAACAAAACTAACATTGCTTTTATTTAAATTAAATACATAATATTTCAAAAGAAACAACAGTGTTTTAACAAATGGTATTAAATAATGTGATGACAGAACTGTAAACAGAATAGCTGAAACTTTAACAAACTAAATAACTCAGTTTCCTCTAATCATTAACCCATGTTTGTATCATTGAGTTAACTCCGTGTGTTGCTGCTAGCATACAGAACACCTGACGTGGAAACGTTCCTCGTGGATGGAGCTACAGAGCTGCTAGAAAGACAGTGGAACCCGGTGCATTCCTCCGTCTGGATGTGGAGCACTTTTGATAAATGTTTAGACACATTGCTCGTGTTACCGCCCTTACATGCTGAACTCTTATTGCACTTTAGGCAACGAGCATCGAGACGGGTAAAGTGTAACCACCTCGGAGCGCGTTCTCTCCGCCATCTCCTCCGTGTGTGTGTGTGTTGCTGCATGTAGCAGCTGCGTGTGTGTAAACTGCCCCGCCCCCTCGCACACAGACGGGAGAGAGAGATCTCTCGTCTGGATTGGAAAGATCGAAAATACAAAAAATAATCATAGACGCATTTTGCAGTCTTTTTGCATGTGTTAGAAACGGAGTTGGCGAAACTAAAACTGCAATATAATGTGTGTGTAGCAATAATACAGATGAGATCTTTTTTTAGATGTCTCCAGTAACGCTAACGTCGGAGCTTAACGGTACCACGGTCTTTAATAATTCAGCCCCGGGGCTCGGTATCCATCCCTACCCCCGAATGCTCTCAACTCCTAGAAACTGGTTTCAATAGGCGCGTTCACACCGCAGTACTTTTCCCACTTTAGTTCCGATATAGTTCCGAAATGTTGCGTTCACACCAAAAAGAGCCGGAACTAAAATTAGTTCATGAGAACCTTTCCACCCCCTTTTCCGTCCCTCCTAGAGAGCAGGGACTTTCGTGGGAGAAAAAGGTTCCTATTTCTGATTGGCTGGGCGGATTGCAAACCACGACCCGTAAAACTCCCAAAAAGTTTTGTGAAGCCGCCATTTTATTATCCTCGCATTAGCATTATTAGCATTAGCATTAGCCCAGCGCAGAAACGCAGAGAGACTAACTTATGGCAACACAAAATAAAACATGGGAGCGGTGGAGATGAGGAGGTGTCGGCGTTCTGGCGATTTACTCTGAAGGCTTCAGTAGAAGCTGCTGGGAGTCCCAGCAGCTTCTACTGAAGCCTTCCCTAACTCCGGGGACTTCCGGCCGGGGACTTTGGGCGGCAGTATACGCCGTGAAGTGGTTTGCGGCCTGCCAGTAAACCCAAAGCAGAAGAAGAAGAAGTGACGTCAGCGGCTTCATTTGCCTAATCCTCCCTCAGGGACTTATTCCGGTGTGAACGCGATCTGTACTTAGTTCATGAGAACTAAAGAGTTCTCATGAACCTTTGTGGGAAAAGTACTGCGGTGTGAATGCGCCTAATGAGAAAACGCCTTTAGAATATTTTAATGTGTCACCTCGACTTATTTCTCTGGGTGGGTTTGTGGACTTAAGTAAATGTACTTTCCACTACTCTGATTTACAGAATCAATTCAGTATCTCACACCTGGCTGCCACACAACACCTGTCTTCATTGTTCCAAAATGCATCTTTCAGTTGTTCTAACAAAAAGTGAGTCTGCACAAAACCATCATAATGCACAGTCACGCCGTGAAAAGCCCCAAATAAAGAAGAATTTGGATCATTTTCCTGCAGACAGGAGAACACATGCATCAATCTAACAGGAGTCGTCATGGTGAATGCATAGAACCACCACAGAGCAGATATTACTGCATTTGGACCATTTTAAAAGTGTAATCTCCCCTTGTTGATGCTCCCAGTGACTCAGCTTTTCCTCCCAGGTCATAAAACGTAGGCTTTTCTTAGAAATGTGAGATGTGTGCGCCTGTATTTGATGTTTCTCTCCATAAGGTGTGGTCTTCTCCTACTCTATAATCTAGAAACCCCATCATGTAGGGTTTCGGAAGTCATCTCCAATTCATTTGCATATTCAATTCATAACTGAGACGTGAAAGCAGACGGTGGTGTCTCTACTTTAAAGAGTCCTCTCCTGCTGATGTTCAGGTGTATATCAGTATGTAGTGTCTCTACTTTAAAGAGTCCTCTCCTGCTGATGTTCAGGTGTATATCAGTATGTAGTGTCTCTACTTTAAAGAGTCCTCTCCTGCTGATGTTCAGGTGTATATCAGTATGTAGTGTCTCTACTTTAAAGAGTCCTCTCCTGCTGATGCTCAGGTGTATATCAGTATGTAGTGTCTCTACTTTAAAGAGTCCTCTCCTGCTGATGTTCAGGTGTATATCAGTATGTAGTGTCTCTACTTTAAAGAGTCCTCTCCTGCTGATGTTCAGGTGTATATCAGTATGTAGTGTCTCTACTTTAAAGAGTCCTCTCCTGCTGATGTTCAGGTGTATATCAGTATGCACACACACACACACACACACACACACACACACACACACACACACACACACACACACACACACACACACACACACACACACACACACACACACACACACACACACACACACACACACACACACACACACACACACACACACACACACACACACACACACACACACACACACACACACACACACACCTACCTCAGGCAAGGGTGAGCATTGAATAATTTAATCGAGCGGATATATATTGGAGCATTAGGGCCTAAAATCTAATAATTAAAGAGCATATGATTTTTTAAACAGATTAAAAAGTGCTGCAAAATTAAAAAGAAACATCTAATTGAATCAAAAAGGTAATCAATATAATTAAAATCGTCATGAAAGCATTTGAAGAGAAACATTCAAACACACACACTCTCACAAACCAATCATCGTCCAATAGCAGAGCACAACTTGTTTTTAATTATTGTTTTAAATGTGCTATATAAATACATAAAGATTGAGATTGAGATGATGAGCGTCCTGGCTCCTGATTGGCTCACAGAGGTGGGAAGTAGTGGAGTACAAATACTTCGTTAATGTACTTAAGTTCATGTTTCTGGTATCAGTACTTTACTCCACTACTTGTTTTTCTGACCACTTCTTACATTTTGAACACAAATACTTTTACTATTTTTAAACACGAGTATCTGTACTTCTACTTGAGTAAAGCATGTGTGTACTTCTCCTGGCTCCTGATTGGCTCCCAGAAAGCCCCTGCTCTCACCTGATAGGTTGCCGTGGCGTCGGTGCTGGTGTCCGTCCCCAGGCTGCTCAGTTTCTCTTTCAGACGCAGGTGTGACCGCTGACGGAGGCAGAAGAAGGTGGTGGAGACGAGCAGCGCCACCAGGATGAAGATCATACAGAGGACGGAGAGGAAGAGGAACTGACCCGACTCCACGTGGGTCGTCTTCACCACCGGGATCTCCGTCAGGTTGCCTCTCTGCGGGGACACAGGGAGGCTGTCAGAGGATGCTGTCTCATTTGGCTACATGTCATTCTTGGGTTGGTTTCTCACAGATGAAATGTATCTGTCCTGATGTGAACTACGGCTGTCATTCAAAAGACTGGCTTCCTTCGGTTCTCTTAGACTCGACAGACTGGACCATTATCACACCTGTCTTACTCCCTTTTTGTTTCCTGCTCCTCTGTATAAAAGGCATTTAACGTCTTGAGCTACATTACAGGCTATCTGTCCTTCCAGCTGGAAAGAGATTGATTCTGTTCATCGCTATAACTCTTTATTAAATAACATTTGTTCTTTTCTTACAAGAAGGTGATTAAGTGTGGCATTTCCACCACAGATGCATCTATTCCTGATTTAAAAGATGCAATTAATCAGCTTTTAAAACATGTGCCACCTCCACTTCCTGTCCCGCTCATCTACTAAAAGGTATTAAGATATTTAGGACCTTGTTTATAGGATCCTGAATGTCCTGTTCCAACATGAGAGCAGCATGCTAACAAAGGTATCCCAACTGTAGCTGTGAACATGACAGGATGTGTGATTACCTAGAAGAGCATCAGGACTGTTTGAGGCAGATGATAGCTATGTGATTAACATGATGATTCAGCCTCTATGGAGAGAGACATCAAGCATGCTCATTTCTGACGTGGAGCTAATCTGAAGTAAACATTGAATACTGCTTTCTATTCCTCCATCTTGTGACTGTGTAACTCCCTCTCTTGGATATCAGCATGTGAAGGACACTGCTCAGGAACTAGTCTCTGTATGTGATGACTCCTTCCATTCTGGAGAGGATCACAGATACATGGATCCTGAGGATCACAGATACATGGATCCTGAGGATCACAGACACATGGATCCTGAGGATCACAGATACATGGATCCTGAGGATCACAGATACATGGATCCTGAGGATCACAGATACATGGATCCTGAGGCTGAAGCTTCCTCGCTGGTTTTCTAACACACAGCGAGGAAGAGAAGCCGTCAGAGGAGAAGAGGAGGCAGCTTTTCCTGGTTTAAAATATGCAATTAATCAGATTTTAAAAACACGTGCCACCTCCACTTCCTGTCCCCTGTACTTAGCACCCTCATGTTTTAATATATATTTAGGATCAAAAATGCTTTTATTTATAAGGAAACCTGCCTTTTATTGAGCACATTCAGGCAGTAGGCTAACACTGAAACACACGAGCACACACTACAGTTTAGTATCTGACAGATAACACATTTTATTTCTAAATGTCTTGTAACTCTTGCTAGCATTTTTAGCATGTATTTGAATGAAACTGCAGGAGAATACCGTCTTCTGTCTATGTAATCCATCACAAAAGCTCTGAAGGAGGTGGTTTTAATGTCATTACAGCGTCCTTTAAGTTTAGCAGCTCCTATAAAAATCCCCCTAGTGTCAATAAAGTGAACTGCTGCGAGTTGACGTTAATACATGAGGTGTAACTGTAACCCCTTACTCCACAATCCTCCTATTCTCCACCAACTGTACACCCCCTTTTTAATCTGGCACGGTTTGGTTTGGCACTCTTCAGCTACAGGAGGCTTGGATCCTAACAAACTGGGGTTTAATGATATCCTCTGGTCCTGGTTAGCATGGATTAGCTTCACGGGTAATGCCCCCCCCCCCCCTCGCTGCACAACGACCTGTCTTTAATGTGATATCATGAGAGAGATTTCTATCAGCAGGTTAAAGAACGGCCCTTTGTGTTTCTAATTGCTGCATTTACTGTACCCCCCCCCCCCCCCCCCCCCCCCCCTGGGCCCCACTGCTGCATTTTAAAAGCATCATTAGGAGCATTAATTGGGAAGGGTAATTAATGATGAGCATACATGTAGCTACTGTTAGAGACTGCATGAAAGATGGAGTTTTCTCTGCATCAAAGCCACAGTTTTAATATAATTTGACCAGATAATAAGTGTACGATTACAAAATATCTATACACAAATGCATCAGCAGGTAATTCTCTGCATGCATTATGGAGAGTGAACCTGTTTGCATCGAATATGGACGTCCTGCCAAGTTAGTTTAGATTTCCCTCTGGATAAAAGATCCTTCCTTTCTCACAGAAAGAACATCTGTAATCTAAAGACGCTCTGCATGGCAATATCAACGCACAGAAGCATCAGCAGGCTCCTGTAGTGAAGGATCGATGTGTGAAGTGAATGGAATCTACTAAATAAATGCTAATGACGGCGCTGACATTTATCCTGAGGGGCCGTCTGCAGGATGTCTACGTGTTGTTGCACAAAACAAACCCCTCACACCACGCTCTGACCTTGTGGAGCTTAATTGCCAATGTTTTTAGCGGTGTTTTGTTCGATTTCTGTGTTTGGCCTTCTGCTGATTGCCGTGGTTTGGAGCACGACGTTTTAATCAAGCGTTGAGAGGTTTGAGAGGGGACGATGGGCTTTGATTTGATGTGTCGCTCAGGGATCAAATGCATCCATATAAGGTGCATCTAAAACCCCTCAGACGTGTTCAATACTCCACATATTGACAGAGAATCACACGCCTCCGAAGTGCCCTCTGTAGACTTTAAACCTGCCTGACAACCCAGATATGTTCTTGACTCTAAGACAAAATAAATCAAGTTAATTTAAAGGTGTGATCTCTCTGTAACTGATCAGGTTGAACGAGGTGTCGCTCAGGGATCGAATGAAACCTCTCCGACACAATTAGACGATTAAAATGTGAATATTTGGCACATTGAGAAACCCCTCAGACGTGTTTCATAATCAAAATCACACATCGATGCCTCTGAAGACTACAGACTCCAATCCTGCCGACAACTCAGAAAGAAATCAAGTTAATCAAAAATGTGAAAATGCCTTTAAAAGAAACGCACTGTAAGAATGTGTTTGAAGGCGCTAATCGTGTTAGAAAGAAACCACAGAGAGGAAGAGGAGGAGGAGGAAGAGGGAGGCAAATAATACCCTTCATCGGCCTTAAAGAAAATGCATTTAATTCCACTATAATTGGAGTCTTTAAAGGATTTTTTTCCGAGTATTCAATCACTGAAAAATAATTAAAAGATACAAATAAAAGCTTGCAACAAATTAATATTGTATTGTTGGAGGAGGATTTTGTATTTCGTCGATAAAAATGGATTTAAAACTATTTTTTTCGTCCTTTTAACTCTAAAAAAGAACAGGTTTTTATTCCTTTTAACAAGTATTGATGTGTTTCCTCCTCCAGACTTGACGGTGTGAATGACTCTGAGGAGGCAGATGGACCTCAGGATTATTTAGTGATCGAGGAGAGGTCAGACGGAGAGGTGTTGGCGGGCGGCTCCATTCCCTTTCACTCAGAACACAAAACCCTCCAGAAGAACAAGAAAAGAAACCTCAACGACACTTTGAAATCTAGGCAATGAAATGTGACCAGAGTTACAAAACAAATGCACAATTTAAAAACTACATGCATGATATTTTTCATGGGCGTAAGGTATAAAAAAAAAAAGGCAAATTGTTAAAAACGTTGCAGCAGAATCAGACCAATTTGTAAACTACAAAATAATAATTTAGGGAATGAATCGCAGTGTAAACATTTCATTTTTATGAATGGCAATAAATCCAAGAATATACTAAAAAGAATTCCGCTCACTTATTTGACTAAAGACGATTAAAATAGGGTAAAACATGAATGATTCACCTCCTTCTGAACATGCAGAAACTTTGTCCCTGCAGCCAGATGCTCGGGGCTCAAGACTCTGGATGTTTCGCTGAATTTAAATTCCCTACATTAATTTCCTGCAACCACATCACATGTAACCCCGTGCGCTTGTGCATAAGCAGAGATGGATAGAAATGAAAGAATATTTTTGCAGCAGCTTCAAACGTGACAAGTTTTCTAAAGCCGATGCTCTAATGCGGGAAAACACGCACGGAGAATCTGAGATAATTACCCGAATCCATGCCGCGGAGCAGAGCCAACGAATCCATGCCGCGGAGCAGAGCCAACGAATCCATGCAAACGGGGGATTCTTCGAGCTGTATTCCACAGATCATCATGTTTGAAAACACCACCTCCTCCTCTGCAGCAGCTCCAAGAAGCAGCAGCAGAAGAAGCGTCTGTCCGTGCGTAACGCTGCTCCAAGAAAAAGGAAAAAAAGGAAAAAGTTCCCCTGGCTTCGAATGTCCAACAAAAGACGCTAAAAAAAAGCCGCACAGAATAAGAAAAAAGGGGAGAAGAATGTGGGATATGCCCGCCTGATTCTCCGAGCTTTGCAAGAATGTGCAAGAAAGAAGAAGCCCCGCAAACCGAGTCCTTTCAGCGCCTCCAATGAAAAGAGACAGAGGAGGAGGTGGAGGAGGAGGAGGAGGTGGAGGAGGAGGAGGAGGAGGTGGAGGAAGGGTGGTGGTGGGTTTTTTGCATCATTTAGTTAAGGCTGAGCCCCTCCTTATATTCAGCGGATCAGGAGTCCCCCGATGTCATATCCACCGGTTACCATAGCGACGCCTCCACATGTTGTCGACAGGAAAGATGCCTGGCTAATAGGCTTGTGGGTTCGAGGGGGTTTGGAGTGAATGGACGCCGAGCTAGACACTCATTTGTTGAGCTACCGGGGGTCTCTGTGTGAATTTGCAGTTTTTTCTCAGGCTCTCCTTTTTCCTCCGAGCCGAATGAGAGGAGAAGCCTTTCTGCCGCTCCTTGCTTTCACCAGAATGAGAGGAGAAGCCTTTCTGCCGCTCCTTGCTTTCACCAGAATGAGAGGAGAAGCCTTTCTGCCGCTCCTTGCTTTCACCAGAATGAGAGGAGAAGCCTTTCTGCCGCTCCTTGCTTTCACCAGAATGAGAGGAGAAGCCTTTCTGCCGCTCCTTGCTTTCACCAGAATGAGAGGAGAAGCCTTTCTGCCGCTCCTTGCTTTCACCAGAATGAGAGGAGAAGCCTTTCTGCCGCTCCTTGCTTTCACCAGAATGAGAGGAGAAGCCTTTCTGCCGCTCCTTGCTTTCACCAGAATGAGAGGAGAAGCCTTTCTGCCGCTCCTTGCTTTCACCAGAATGAGAGGAGAAGCCTTTCTGCCGCTCCTTGCTTTCACCAGAATGAGAGGAGAAGCCTTTCTGCCGCTCCTTGCTTTCACCAGAATGAGAGGAGAAGCCTTTCTGCCGCTCCTTGCTTTCACCAGAATGAGAGGAGAAGCCTTTCTGCCGCTCCTTGCTTTCACCAGAATGAGAGGAGAAGCCTTTCTGCCGCTCCTTGCTTTCACCAGAATGAGAGGAGAAGCCTTTCTGCCGCTCCTTGCTTTCACCAGAATGAGAGGAGAAGCCTTTCTGCCGCTCCTTGCTTTCACCAGAATGAGAGGAGAAGCCTTTCTGCCGCTCCTTGCTTTCACTCGAATGAGAGGAGAAGCCTTTCTGCCGCTCCTTGCTTTCACCAGAATGAGAGGAGAAGCCTTTCTGCCGCTCCTTGCTTTCACCAGAATGAGAGGAGAAGCCTTTCTGCCGCTCCTTGCTTTCACCAGAATGAGAGGAGAAGCCTTTCTGCCGCTCCTTGCTTTCACTCGAATGAGAGGTGCAGCGCTGCAGAAAGATGCATGATGAGAAGCAAGCAACACGTCCATCACTCTGGGGGCTATTTATTGATCTAAAAGAACAACATTAGAAACTTGAAATGACTAAACTGTGGTCGTTTTTCAACATTTACAACCATATTCCATCAAATCATTTAAACAAATGCTTCAATTTCTGTGATTTTTGGTATTTAATGAAATGTTTCTGACTGTGGGCGAAGTCACATTAACCATTATACTTATTCAGAGCTTCTTTGAGTCGTTTTAACCAGAACATGTTAAAGAGTGGGGCTTATTAGAAGGCATGTGGGACCCTAACCACACCATACCAATGCTAGTCTTCTATGTTAGCAGAATTAGTTCATTACAGTAACATGAGGCTTTTATGGCTTGAATATGTTAAAAAGAAGCTTCTGAGTAATTCCTGATGTCTGAATGTTTGTTAAAGTGATTTCCTACGTCCATGTGCCAGTTTAAGGATTACCCTTGTATACGTAATTATCCGCAGCACTAACAGAAGCTTTAAACGGAATACAAGCTGCATTCAGGGACACTGGGTGCAACACAACGTATATATAAAAGGCGCAAAATCTTTTCTGTGCAGGAATAAAGAAAAAGGGAGAAGGGAAATTGCAAGTTTAACAAGTTTTTCGGATAAAATCTCTCCTAATTAGCAATCAGGCTTGGACAGAAAAAAGCTAAAAACCCCAACAGCTGCACTTAGCAGGGAGAGAGGCAGAGAGGGGGATTACGGAGAGAAAGGGAGAAAGGGGCGGTGAACAGAGGAGAACGGGGGTCCTGTCAAATGCAGATGACGAGTCCTAGAGGAGGGGGGGGGCTCTCCAGTTTATTTTTTCCATTCAGAGAGCACCCCCCCCCTCTATTGTCCCTCTGTGTGACAGCTGGAGTTGGCAATGTGGAGACGAGAACAAAAAGCAGCAAATCTGAAGCAGAATCAGCTCGAAAAACATCAGATTCAGAGACAAGCGGCTTGTGGACAGCGTGGTTTGTTCGAGCTCTGTGTTTGGCCTTCTGCTGATTGGGTTCGAGCACGTGGTTCTAAGCAAGCGTCGAGAGGTTTGATGTGTCGCTCAGGGATCAAATGATCAATATGCATCCATATAAGGTGCATTTAAACCCCTCAGACGTGTTCAATACTCCACATATTGACAGAGAATCACACGAATCCAAAGTGCCGTCTGTAGACTTCAAACCTGCCTGACAACCCAGATATGTTCTTGACTCTAAGACAAAATAAATCAAGGTAATTAGGGATATGATCTCTCTGTAACTGATCAGGTTGAACGAGGTGTCGCTCAGGGATCAAATGCAACCTCTCCGACACAATTAGACGATTAAAATGTGAATATTTGGCACATTTAAAACCCCTCAGACGTGTTCAATACTCCACATATTGACAGAGAATCAAAGGCCTCCAAAGTGCCGCCTGGAGACTTCAAACCTGCCTGACAACCCAGATATTTGATCGTCTCTAAAAACGTAATAGGGGCTGCAATCGCTCCTAAATCTGTCACTTGCTCGAAGAGTTGATGCATGTGCATTGTTCCTTCTTAGATAAACACAAGTACAGGTTTGCTTCTGTGGATGATAACGTATTGATGAATAAAGGACTTAAATGGAGCAGGAAGCGGTTATTTTGCTAATAAAGTACATTTCAAATTGTGAGGATATTTGGGAGTTTTGTTGCATGACAATAAAACCCTTGGATCTTGAATTAGAAACCCTCAAACCTGCCTGACTCTCTTAAAGATAAGGGGAATGATAAGGGCTTTTTGGGGGCTTTGAATGCAGGTTTGTTCCCCTGGAGGAGGACACTTCGTCATGCTTCCTGCACACTTCCTTTCATCAGGAATGATCCAGAATACACGTGCAGTTTTTTCGG
>JAPTMU010000093.1:5000-27500 GCA_028583405.1 Pogonophryne albipinna
TTGTTGTTAAATATTTATTTAAATGAATGAATCTTTCTCTTGTTAGTCAAGGAATTCAATGTATGATGGTTGGTCCTGCTTTTGTGTTCCGTTTTGGTGTAAAATGTAGCCTAGATTTAAATAAAAATATAATTATAGTAATGTGAAAGCCTGTTAGAAATGAATTGCCTCCTCGACTCCTCCGTGTGCATGTCAGCTATTGGGACGTCCTTCAAAATGGCGTGTCTTGAACGATTTCCGGGTCAAGTCCCGGAGGAGGGGAAGAGAGGAGTCGAGGAGGGGTATTGGGATGAGGCTAGGGTGTTTCTCAATGTCGAGGAGGCTTGCTTGGTAGCACATGTACCTCCGAGTGAGTTCCATAAGAAGCGAGGCAAGAACACGTCCCTCGGAAAACGAAGAGTGGAACAGGCTAGCAAGTGTGCAGGTGTGCGTCATAGAGAGGCCCCGCCTTACATTTTCCGCCAAAGATTTTGGAAATTGGTCCGTACGCAAAGCATTGTGGGGATTTTAAGACCGCGGAGGATACACATGTGCAGCCTCGAAATGTCCCGCAACGAAGGACGCCGGCCTCGGTAGAATTCCAAGGAGCCTGGACATTGGAACAGTCCTTCAGCGGCACTCAATGACGTAGCATCCTTGAAATAGTGGCTCTGGAGCAGCCTACCTCGACATTGAGAAACACCCACCGTGTGTTTTTCAGACTCTTGCATGCAGTGGCGTTTTCTCCTGGAGGCCAAGGGAAGCCAGGCTTCCCCTGTTTTTTTCTGATTGTAGTTATAATTTGAATAAATAAAAACACTTCGTTTAGTTTCGGAAATTCTTTGCTGTGTGTTGCTCCGGCCCGTCTCTCCCCCATTCTCATTGAGTATTTTACAAAGAGTGAAACAGCGCCCCTCTAGATGTTATGGTGAAACAGTAGATTGCACTCTCTGCTGCGAGAGGAGGCCAGCCGAAACTGGCTTCCCTTGGTGAAAAGAAATTGAGGGATTGGCCAATCAGACAAGGCATCACGTCATGCCCCTGCCAACCTGTGATTGGTCAGGGCCATGCCAAGGGAAGCCAGAGGCGGCTGGCTTCCCTTGCCTCACAATCCAATCAAATCGCATCAACTTAGTGGTGCAGTGACGCGTCCTAAAACCCGGAAGTAAGCTGCGCTCGGTTTCCCTCGACAGAAAGCAATGGGATTTCTCCATAGGATTTTGGAAAATAGCTGGAAATAAGGTCAGTGGAAAACGAACCTGTTAGATAAATGCACGTTGTGTTCAGTCGGATAATATCCACATGTCTACCCTACTTTTATAATTTTCGAATCATAATCTAATCGATAGAAGATAGATAGCGTCACTGCACCACTCTCACCGCCGTTAGAAAGTAGCAAGCAACTGAAGCAAGTGCAATTATGGAGGGTGGAGATTTGGAGTATTTACTCAAAAATAATTGTACTAAACTTCCACTACAGCAGCAACTAAAATACAATCTGATGACAGGCCGATGCCCAAACTGGAGCTGTGTACAGCGAGGAACAAAGGAGCGAGTCGGACGTAAAACGTTAAAGGTCTCCTGATGTAGTTTGTGAATGAATGCTTATTAGAGTTTGGGCTGGAGAGTGCGTGCGGACCTTTCGGTTAGATAACAGGCGTGTGTAAGTCCTGCATCTGATACAAATGTGTGTAAAATGATACCGGGTGCTGTAATCACTCATCTAGTTACGTTATTACATTGACCACCACACCCCCCCGACCCAAAAGAAAGGACGTATTATTGGCTTCCCCTAATTTGTTCCCCACGCCACGCTCCTGCTTGCATGAAAGACAGCAAAAGGAAAGTTATAACTGACATGCAAGGGTTTTAGTTTAGTCTGACTTGTCCTGCAAAAGGACGAACAATATTTCAAACCTGTCCGAGGTGATTCAGTTTATAAGCATTAGTGATATCTCCTGCATCCTAACTGGATCTTATTCAGGCTCTTTGTGCACTCAGTGTTTTTGACATCTGAATGATAAAGCTGTTATCCTGGCTGCCGTCAGGACACGTTCACAACCAGGCAGCAGGAGCTTCAAATATGCAGCATTTTCTTCGACATTAGCTACTGCTTTCCCAGAACCAGTACTAAAAAATAAATGCTGTAATTTACCCCGACTGCCTCTTTGCCCGGAGACTCGTCTCAGAGCCAAGAGAAGTCTGCGAGACACACAGAAACACACCGCGCTGGATCTCACTCGCATCATGTCGTAAAAACGTCAGCGCACTTCAGCTGCAGAAAGGAGCTGTTTATGTGGCATGGAAAGACATGTCAGAAAACGGTAAATGATCCGCACAGATTCCACCTCATGAGCTTCTGGAGGAGGAGGAGGATGCTGGGAGAGATCCTTCAGGAGAGTTTCCACTGAATTCCCTTCATAACATATCAATTCCTCACAAACTGGGTAGCAGTGCTGTGGCTGCGTAAACATGAAGTGATTGACTGGTGAGGGATCAGTTTGAATGATATTCTCTCAGCTAACTTTACCTTCATGACCTCCTGACTGCTGGCTCCAGAAGCAGAACTCTATTCAGACTGCTCTCACTGTGACCGAGGTGCATGTGATGTGTGCATACTCAAACCTCAGGCCTTCTTTTGCACATCTGTCCTGCAACAACAGACTCTTTAGATTTAAATATGGCATGCAAACATCTTTCCAAATGCTTTTGTCCCCCAAAACTTTTGTTTTATTTTTGACTACAAAAACACACATAGACACACTATTATTACATTACATTACATGTCACTTGTTAGACCCTTTTATCCAAAGCGACTTACACACTGTGGACAATCCCCACAGGAGCACTTTGGGGTGAAGAGTCTCAGGGACACAACGACATGCTGACTGCAGTGGGGTTTGAACCTCCTGATCCGATCACCAACGCACTAACCCACTGCGCCACACACCTCCGTGACTACAATTAGACCCAAAAGGACCCAAAATGACTTTTGTACTGAGAGCTGCTGTTTCTGTGGAGATTAGAGAACATTCATGAGGAGAAAAATGCAGTTTTTCCAAAAGAACCTCCTATTTGTGCACATCTGTCCTTCAGAAACACTAACATGTTTCTCCTTCAGTCTCTTTAGGTTGAAACATGGCATGCAAACATCTTTCCAAATGCTTTTGCCCCAAAACAATATTTTTGGTTGTATTTTTGACTACAATTAGACACAAAATGGCTTTTACACAGTAAGAGCTGCTGTTTCTGTGCAGATCTGAGATCATTCATAAGGAGAACATGCTCTCCTATTTGTGCACATCTGTCCTGCAGAAATAACTTACATTTTTGTGCTTTAGAGTTTCATATGGCGAGCGTGCACAGATCTGTCCTGAGGTTACACTAACATGTTTAAATGTGCTCTCTCTCCTGTATTTATCTCAGCTTCAGGATGATTTGCCGTCTGGACGTCTCCTCAAACATCCATCAGCTGCTCACGTTGAGATTATCGTTTGTCTGAAACCCTGAAGACAGAAAGTTGGAGCGGCTTGTTTTCCGTGACGCCTCTCCGGGTGCGACAGATCTCACAGAGTTATGTTCTCTGAGGAATTTCCATGAGATGGCTCACTGAGCATCTGAGCTGCACATGAGAGGTGGGAGTGGGCTGAGGTCTGAAAACTGAGAAGTTAGAAGAGTTTGAAAGAGAAGTGACATATTCTGCCTGTCTGGAGAGCAGGGGTGGATCTCCTTCACCAAACAGAAACATGCTCAACACAAGGAGATGCACAAAGACTACAACCAGACTTAAAGGTCTCCGATCATGCAAAATGCACTTTGTGATGTCTTCTCTACATCACCATGTGTCCCCGGTGTGTCCCCGGTGTGTCCCCGGTGTGTCTCCGGTGTGTCCCCGGTGTGTCCCCGGTGTGTCTCCGGTGTGTCCCCGGTGTGTCCCCGGTGTGTCCCCGGTGTGTCTCCGGTGTGTCCCCGGTGTGTCCCCGGTGTGTCCCCGGTGTGTCCCCGGTGTGTCCCCGGTGTGTGTCCCCGGTGTGTCCCCGGTGTGTCCCCGGTGTGTCCCCTGTGTGTCCCCGGTGTGTCTCCGGTGTGTCTCCGGTGTGTCCCCGGTGTGTCCCCGGTGTGTCCCCGGTGTGTCCCCGGTGTGTCAGGAGACTCACAAAGGCTTCACTTCATGTAAACATACTGTATATTATTCCCTTTCCTCTCTCTGGAGATTACACACAAAAATATCAGATATATTTTAAATCATTTTAGACGAACAGAGGAAACATGAGAGGAAACATGAGAGGAAACATGAGAGGAAACATGAGAGGAAACATGAGATGAAACATGAGAGGAAACGTGAGAGGAAACATGAGATGAAACATGAGAGGAAACATGAGATGAAACATGAGAGGAAACGTGAGAGGAAACGTGAGAGGAAACATGAGAGGAAACATGAGAGGAAACATGAGATGAAACATGAGAGGAAACATGAGAGGAAACATGAGAGGAAACATGAGATGAAACATGAGAGGAAACATGAGAGGAAACATGAGAGGAAACGTGAGAGGAAACATGAGAGGAAACATGAGAGGAAACATGAGATGAAACATGAGAGGAAACATGAGAGGAAACATGAGAGGAAACATGAGATGAAATATGAGAGGAAACGTGAGAGGAAACATGAGAGGAAACGTGAGATGAAACGTGAGAGGAAACGTGAGAGGAAACGTGAGAGGAAACATGAGATGAAACATGAGAGGAAACATGAGAGGAAACATGAGAGGAAACATGAGATGAAACATGAGAGGAAACATGAGATGAAACATGAGAGGAAACATGGGAGGAAACATGAGAGGAAACATGAGATGAAACATGAGAGGAAACATGAGAGGAAACATGGGAGGAAACATGAGAGGAAACATGAGATGAAACATGAGAGGAAACGTGAGAGGAAACGTGAGAGGAAACATGAGAGGAAACATGAGAGGAAACATGAGATGAAACCTGAGAGGAAACATGAGATGAAACATGAGAGGAAACGTGAGAGGAAACGTGAGAGGAAACGTGAGAGGAAACATGAGAGGAAACATGAGAGGAAACATGAGATGAAACATGAGATGAAACATGAGAGGAAACATGAGATGAAACATGAGAGGAAACATGAGAGGAAACATGAGAGGAAACATGAGAGGAAACATGAGATGAAACATGAGAGGAAACATGAGAGGAAACATGAGAGGAAACATGAGAGGAAACATGAGATGAAACATGAGAGGAAACATGAGATGAAACATGAGAGGAAACATGAGAGGAAACGTGAGAGGAAACATGAGAGGAAACATGAGAGGAAACATGAGAGGAAACATGAGAGGAAACATGAGATGAAACATGAGAGGAAACGTGAGAGGAAACGTGAGAGGAAACATGAGAGGAAACATGAGAGGAAACATGAGAGGAAACATGAGAGGAAACATGAGATGAAACATGAGAGGAAACATGAGATGAAACATGAGAGGAAACATGAGAGGAAACATGAGAGGAAACATGAGAGGAAACATGAGATGAAACATGAGAGGAAACATGAGAGGAAACATGAGATGAAACATGAGAGGAAACATGAGATGAAACATGAGAGGAAACATGGGAGGAAACATGAGAGGAAACATGAGATGAAACATGAGAGGAAACATGAGATGAAACATGAGAGGAAACATGGGAGGAAACATGAGAGGAAACATGAGATGAAACATGAGAGGAAACATGAGAGGAAACGTGAGAGGAAACGTGAGAGGAAACATGCAGAGCATCAGCTTCCCAGGAAGGTGAGGAACATTGAAATACGATGCATGGACATGTGGGAGTGATTTTCAGGTGATAGATGCGGTACAAATGTATTTTGAACAGCAATGAAAAACTCTACGAATTATAACACGGCTATTAATGTACAGCGTAACATATTTGATGTCAGGTTATAGTTTGTGTTGTAGCTTGGATAACAATAGAAACTAAATTATTTCATGTCATGTTGTTGGACCCGAGCTACAGTTGCCTTTGGATTCTCCACACATAGCGTTGTGTGTTCCTTCCAAACAACTCAGCTTTGGTTTCATCTGTCCACAGAATATGTTGCCAGTAGTGCTGTGGAACATCCAGGTGCTCTTTTGCAAACTTCAAACGTGCAGCAATGTTTGTTCTGGACAGCAGTGGCTTCCTCCGTGGTGTCCTCCCATGAACTCCATTCTTGTTCAGTGTTTTACGTATCGTAGATTCGTCAACAGAGATGTTAGCATGTGCCAGAGATTTCTTTAAGTCTCTAGCTGACACTCTAGGATTCTTCTTCACCTCATTGAGCATTCTGTGCTC
This sequence comes from Pogonophryne albipinna, assembly GCA_028583405.1. Lineage (NCBI taxonomy): Eukaryota > Metazoa > Chordata > Actinopteri > Perciformes > Artedidraconidae > Pogonophryne > Pogonophryne albipinna. The sequence goes on from JAPTMU010000093.1 coordinate 11,328, forward strand.
TTGCAGTCATCTTTACAGGACGGCCACTCCTAGGGAGAGTAGCAACAGTGCTGAACTTTCTCCATTCATAGACAACTTGTCTTACCGTGGACTGATGAACATCAAGTCCTTTAGAGATACTTTTGTAACCCTTTCCAGCTTTATGCAAGTCAACAATTCTTAATCGTAGGTCTTCTGAGAGCTCTTGTGTGCGAGGCATGGTTCACATCTGGCAATGCTTCTTAAGAATAGCAAATTCAAAACTGGTGTGTATTTTTTAGCAGGGCAGCTTTCACCAACACCTCCAATCTCGTCTCCTTGATTGGACTCCAGGTTGGCTGACTCCTGACTCCAATTAGCTCTTGAAGAAGTCTTTAGCCTCGGGGTTCACATACTTGTTCCACCCTGCACTGTGAATGTTTACATGGTGTGTTCAATAAAAACATGAAAACATATAATTGTTTGTGTGGTATTAGTTTAAGCAGACTGTGTTTGTCTATTGTTGTGACTTAGATGAAGATCAGAACACATTTTATGACCAACTTATGCAGAAATCCAGGTCATTCCAAAGGGTTCACATACTTTTTCTTGCAACTGTATGTGACACAAAAGCTGCAAAAACTTTAATTGTTTTAAAAGAAAAACACCCTGAATTAATACTTAACTCCCTGCCTTGTGCAAAGTTGCTGTTATCGTGGTTTTCTTCAGTGACTCTTGTTGTTACACTTCACTTAATTGTCCCTCACAGGCCCCCTTACATTCAAGATGGAGGCACAGACAACCCAAACTTGGATGCTTTCCTCTCAAATTGTGCCAATCTTTAGTGGATTAAAACACACAAGATATGGAATTCATCTGCAGATTGTCTGGTTCAAAATGAGAGCAGATTTCTCTCTGGGTTGACCGACGACAAACTGAGGCAGAGGAGGTAAGACTGGCTTTAGCTGATTGCCTGAAATGAAGGTGTTTGTGTTCATGTTTTGATGCACGCATTAAACTACTGGCTTGGTTTGTGAGGCAGCAGCGCACTGCGATTTATTTTCTTTATTTACTTCACACTCACCTGATTTTGTTCTGTTTATCTTAGTGGTTGCTAAGGAGATTTCCCACCTCTTTGTTAATTAGTTTTTTAAATATATAGCACATTTGATCAAGGCCTGAGACACTGGAACATTTAAATTAGAGATTATCTTTGATATCAATTAATTACAGACTTCCAATAACTGAATCTGCTTCAAGTGCTTTGTTGTATTTATTTGATGTCTTGACCTGCTCTTGTCCCATGAATTGATTCGGCATTTCTAGTAGTGAAGTTAAGTCCCGGACACACCAAGCCGATTATGGCCGTCGACACGCCCTACTCAGATTGGTGTGTCCCGCACCGTTGTGTCTTTTCGGCTGTCGGCCAAAGGCTGTCGGCAAAAGAAATCACTCTGATTGGCTGTTCAGCTGGCGAATCAGTGCATGAGAAGCGAAACGGAAGTGAGGGACCCAAACAAACGATTAAGAAGGCAAATGTGAGATTTCATTTACCTCCAGCTCTCGACACAGGTTTGGGAAAGCCCCGTGAGCTTCTCGCTGTAGAGTGAAAATTGAACGCTATTTGTTGTTTGTATATATATCACGCAGTCTGTCTTCCGGTTGCCTCTTTTGAACGATGAATACACACTACCGCCGCCTGCTGGTAAGGAGAGTTATTGCCACTCACGCATGCGCAGTTCGTACGTGCTTCTTGGCCGTCGGCTGAAGTCTTTGCGGTGTGTTCCAGTGTGACACATGGCCAAGACGCAGAGACGTGAGGCGACGCAACAGTCGGGTCCGTCTGTGTGCGTTCTTTGGTGTCAGCTTGGTGTGTCCGGGCCTTAACGTTCACGAAGGATCCGATTCTTTTGAACGGCTCTTTGGTACGAACGAAGGGAACCGAGTCGTACTTGGTGAGAGCCGTTCTTGGTAGAAAATGCAGCAGCCATTCGGATGCACTTCAACAAAAACATAGGCAATGATAAAGCGAAGTGCAACATTTGTAAAGCCAAGATATCATTTGAAGCAGGGTCAACAAAAAATCTCCACGCCACTTAAAAAAACCGGCTCTTTTGAACGGCTCTCGGAAAGGAACGGGCCATAAGATCCGGCTCTCTTCAAAGAGCCGTAATTCCCATCACTCATTTCTACTTGTTCTCTTATTGGTGTATTCGGTCAAGGGCTGCACAACTGCGATATGAATCACGATATTAGACGGATTAATAACTTCTATCTGTGAAAGATATGTTTCACATGTTCATGGTGTGATCTTTAAAGGAGACTTCTACCAATCAAGGATGTTTTTGTTGTTACCTCGATACTTCCTGCAGACATTTTCACATTTCTTTCCTGTAACAAATAGGGCAGATGCTATTTGCACCCGGGTGTCTTCTTTTAGTTTATCTGTTTATTTATTCATTACTATTTTTGCTAATATCTTATAATCAGTATTCATTCTAGTTAAATGTGTAATTATCTATATCAGTTTCATCCTTTTTTGTATATAGTAACTAGGGTTGGGAACCGAAACTCGGTTCCAGATGAGAACCAATAAGAAAACACCGGGTACCCATACACCCTAAACCATACACATTTGTATTGCATGTATATTTTTTATTTGTAAAAATGTCAGTTAAACGTTTGACCTCTTTCTTTTACAATTTTGGAATCGAAACGGGGAATCGATAAGCAGAACCGGAATCGGAATCGATAAATTGAAAACGATACCCATCCCTAATAGTAACCCTATGTTGTCCATAGCTAACAATGCTATTTGTGTAGAGGATGCATGTGGCACAGTGGACTAGTGCGTTGGTGTTGGGATCAGGGGGTCACAGGTTCAAACCCCACTGCAGTCAGCATGTCGTTGTGTCCCTGAGACACTTCACCCCAAATTGCTCCTGTGGGGATTGTCCACAGTATTGAGTATGTAAGTCGCTTTGGATAAAAGCGTCTAACATGCAGGGACGTGCACAGGTACGGGCTAATGTTGCCCCGTCAACGGCCCGTTTGGCCTTTTTGGCTGACCTGCCCCTCTGGAGAGAGCGAGAGTTTTTTTTTCTTTTTTCTGTTGTGGCCGAATCAACATGATAAGCCCACAATTAGTATGGTAGCGTCTCGCTGCGGGAAACACACTTTGTCAGCGCTGTCATCTGCCGGTGCGTTAAGACCACCTCAGTGTCGGATTTTGGAAACTTGATTTTGTGTTGTCTCATGGCAGTTAGGGTATAAGGGACAAACCAGGGGACTTTACTTCCTCTTGATACCGTCGGTTATTTCCAAAAAAACACCTAAATATACTTGTTGTTGAGCTTCTGTCTTTCTGTGTCTTTTCATCTGTAAACTGCCTCCCCGCTCGTTCTCTTCTCTTGATCGCCCTCTCTCAGAGAACACTTCACTGTCCCGCTTCATTGAAGGATTTCTGCCATGTCTCCACTTTAGTTTGACCATCTCTGTTATTAAGTTGTGGAATACTAAATAAATAAGTAATTAGATACCTTACCGTTACTGCGCTCATAAAGAATGATAAGAATAAGAATAATGCGTATTGAACTAGTTTCATTAATTAGTGAGTTTTTTTAAGGTAATTAGTTAGAGGCCCTATTTTATCAGTATGTCTGCACAGCAGTTACAATGGTCTGGTCAAGCTACATTAGAACAGAATTGTCCCCATTTTGTCTTTAATAGTTACTAACATTAGATCTTTTTAATGAGATATGGACCGCAAAACAAAATGTCCCTGGTTTTCATAGTAGTCGCCTTGGCTTATTTTGTTATGAGATGTGAATTACTGTTCAATTGAGTTGATGTAATAATCGTTTGGTGTCTTTTACATTAAAAACAAGTTACAATTTTCAAAAGGTCTTGTGTTTTTTATCGGGGGGGGAGGCCCTTTTTCCAGTTTAGAGCAATAGCCCCTCCAAATGTCTGTGCACGTCCCTGCTAACATGTGACATGTATATGGCACAAACTGCACCCAGGTGTCCATCGTCAGCTGTTAACACCCAGGCACACATCAGATTCAGTTTGAATATGAAGTAAAGAAATGTAAAGATATTTATGGAAAGGTTCCACCCATATTGCGATTTTGATTAGATTTGTATAAACTGTGCATTGGGTCTGATTTGATTCCACAGAACTAGAGCTAAGTCCAATCTAATCAGGCTTCCTGCAGAAGCAGACCCTGTGAGTTTACACGTTTAAAACATGTGTCATGTGGTTTTGAAGTTACGGCAGAGTTTCACAGTTTGATAGCGTAATGATATAATCCTTTATTTCCAGCAGTGGTGACCTCATGCCTGTTAAAGGGATGAAATGTGATTAAATGGGCTCATGTAGAAACAGTGTACCTGCTGCACATGTAAAACTAATCATCATTTCAGTCCCTTTAGATCAAACTTATTACAGACTGCGACGCTCCGTAAACACGAAACATGAGGTCATTCATTTCATAAACGGATGTGAGGGATGCAGTCATTCTGAAGTCTGTTCTTTGAGAGCGCTTCATATAAACTCTGCACTTTATGAGGGTTCAACGTGGACATATGTGTGAGAGAACCACGAAGCTTTCAGGAGAATAAGCTGCTCTGTGACTCCGTATCAAACCCTGTTATTAGGAATAAAACACAAAACTCTCAAATAATTGGGAGGAAAACACTGTTTTACAATAAGCATGCTCCCATTAAGCAGGGCGGGGGGGTATTTCTACTTCAAAGGAAAACAGTTTGAAACATAGCTAACTAGTCTTGATAAAAGTCAGTCTGACAAACAGGAGGAAAAAGGTCAGAAAATGCTGCTTTTTAAAATTAAATTGCACGTGTTTTTCAATAATCTCACACACGAGCATGTATGACAATAATACGAACGTAATTCATGAACATCACTTTTAAAATGATTTTTTTTGTAGTTGCCGGGTTAATTTTGAGGTACATTTATGTTGCGATTATGAACTCTCATTGGAAGGTGTTATGAACTCTCAGGATGTAGGACCCAATTGCACGACCCGGGAGACAGAGGTAAAGTATTGGTAAGATACTTTATTTAAAAAAAAGCAAGATGAATAAAAAATGGTTACTATCGAAACACTTTTCAAGAGCTCAAAGAGAGCATAGACCGGACCAGAGGTTGCGCTAGACTTTTTCGCTGCCCGTCATTTTGACAGACAGGATCGTAAAACTTCCGTCAAAATCCAGAATTACCCGTCGGCCTTTACACAACTCTGACGGGGGGGGGGGGGGAAGAGAAGCATGCTCGTGAACTGTCAACGGGGGAGGGGGGGACAGTTCACATGCGCCGTGTTATGCATGGCTGCTGCACCTCGCGGGAGCGTGCACAGCGTAAAGCCAAACTCACAGACATTTCAATGATTTGCACAGTTAGGTTTGGAAACGGTATGATTTCCTTTTTGGAGGGCATGCATAACACGGCATAACACCGGAGCCTCGCTGCGGGGAAACTTTGGCGCTGTTCCGAGTTTGTTCTAATCTGTCAAAATGACGGACTGCTTTCAGATTTTTCCGTCATTGTTAAAAAAAATCCGTCATAGACGGAAAATATTCGGTTAACGCGACCTCTGGACCTGACTATGGCAAGAGACAAGACGAACTGACACTGAACACTGGGAGACAGGGGAATTTAAACACACGACAACAAGACACAGGTGAAAACAATCAGGGGCGGGGCTGGTGCTGATGAGCACAGGAGACACACAAGGGGTACAGGTGAACACAATTAGACAATCAGACACACCAGGGAAACTAACGACAGGGAGGAAAACACAGGGAGAAGGACCAGGCAAGACACAAGGAGGAAAACATGACAGGGAGAACAGAACAGCAAAACACCCATTACCAGACACACCAAACTAAAACCGTGACATGACGTAAGAATCGTGACAGAAGGCTTTGTGTTAAGCTTTGTGTTGTCCTCCCAATTTGACTGTATATAAAGCATATAGTATAAATCATAACTTTAATATGTGTTAAACATAACAAGCTAAACTAATTCTGACTTATTATTACCACCATTTTCTCACTTAGATTTTTAGAATTTATGGTCAATAAAACTAATTTATACAAAATTAAAGTTTAGTTAATAAAAGGCAAACATGTTGATGAAAAGTGAATGAATGAAACATCCTTAATTCAAAGTAGTGATTATTATTTTTTCTTACACAGAACATTGCGGAATGTATTTATTTTCATGAAATAATAACCCCTTATTCCGAAAATTATTTACAGACAACTGTTCGCACTTTAAAGACCAGATGTTTTCTAAATGACATCCAACAGTGAGCCTTCTAAGTTAGCATACAACTGAACTGCTTTCTTAATTGTGTTTCCAGAGAAATGTATTTTCTGCCGGGCTGTTACTTGTATTTTCTTGGAGTTTCGTTGCTGTCGTTTTCTTTTGCCTGGCTGGATGTCATTGCGTTCCCCACACGCTTAATGTTAATACATCCTGCTTTATATCGTGTCTAAAGCCCTTCAATAGTGTGTTATTGTCAGAGTTTATAGATTATTTTATCTTCACGGCCTACTGTCTATTTTTCTACTTTTTAATTCTATTTTGAGATGTCTAAATTCTAGTATTGTATATTTCTACTCCTTAATGTCTACTTATGTGCAATGCCTTGTTTAGTTTTGATGTTTTTTATGCTGCTGCAACGCAAACATTTCCCAATTTGGGATCAATAAAGTACCTCTTATCTTATCTTACCTTCATGAACTAGTCTCTGGAGAGATAGAGCATTCTAAGATGGCGGCCCTTGTGTTGTGATAAGCACCAAAAACAGACAAATTCCCTGTATGTGTTAACCTACTTATTTCTTTTAGGTCATCAGCACTCCTACCTTTCTTAGACATGTAGTTTCAATCATAAGATCGTGACACTTGGACTGCAGGAAAAATGAGGATGAGATCAAGAACATGTGAAATGAATATTATATTATATTCGAACAAGTAAAATAAATAATTACAAAACAAAACAAATGTTGCAGTGCATAGTCATGTAAGAGAAATCAATACAAAAAGTGACATTTACAACAACAACAACAACAACAGCAGCAGCATTAGCAACATAAACAGTCCCACATCTGGTGTTCGAAAAGGTAAAGTATAATTTATTTAATCTCACCCTTTGTCCCTAAATGATTTATTTATATTCTATAATCTGCAATAATTATCGTTATTATTAATTATTATTGTTATTAATATTATTATTAATCTCCTTTACCTGTTGATTGACATATATACATATACACATACAGACACACATATATGCACATATACATATACACACATACATACTCACACACATACACACAGTCAAACACCTTCCCCATCCCTGTACCTCGAGAAAATAATTTCTCTGTATTTCCTCTTGAACTGGTTAATGTCTGGACATCGCTTTAGCTCCACGTTCTCACTGTTCCATAGTCTCACTCCACGTTCACACTGTTCCATAGTCTCACTCCACGTTCACACTGTTCCATAGTCTCACTCCACGTTCACACTGTTCCATAGTCTCACTCCACGTTCACACTGTTCCATAGTCTCACTCCACGTTCACACTGTTCCATAGTCTCACTCCACGTTCACACTGTTTCATAGTCTCACTCCACGTTCACACTGTTCCATAGTCTCACTCCACGTTCACACTGTTTCATGGTCTCACTCCACATTCACACTGTTCCATAGTCTCACTCCACGTTCACACTGTTCCATAGTCTCACTCCACGTTCACACCGTTCCATAGTCTCACTCCACGTTCACACCGTTCCATAGTCTCACTCCAAGTCCACACCGTTCCATAGTCTCACTCCACGTTCACACCGTTCCATAGTCTCATTCCACGTTCACACCGTTCCATAGTCTCACTCCACGTTCACACTGTTCCATAGTCTCACTCCACGTTCACACTGTTCCATAGTCTCACTCCACGTTCACACTGTTCCATAGTCTCACTCCACGTTCACACTGTCCATAGTCTCACTCCACGTTCACACTGTTCCATAGTCTCACTCCACGTTCACACCGTTCCATAGTCTCACTCCACGTTCACACCGTTCCATAGTCTCACTCCAAGTCCACACCGTTCCATAGTCTCACTCCACGTTCACACCGTTCCATAGTCTCATTCCACGTTCACACCGTTCCATAGTCTCACTCCACGTTCACACTGTTCCATAGTCTCACTCCACGTTCACACTGTTCCATAGTCTCACTCCACGTTCACACTGTTCCATAGTCTCACTCCACGTTCACACTGTCCATAGTCTCACTCCACGTTCACACTGTCCCATAGTCTCACTCCACGTGCACACTGTTCCATAGTCTCACTCCACGTTCACACTGTCCCATAGTCTCACTCCACGTTCACACTGTCCCATAATCTCACTCCACGTTCACACTGTTCCATGGTCTCACTCCACGTTCACACTGTTCCATAGTCTCACTCCACGTTCACACTGTTCCATAGTCTCACTCCACGTTCACACTGTTCCATAGTCTCACTCCACGTTCACACCGTTCCATAGTCTCACTCCAAGTCCACACCGTTCCATAGTCTCACTCCACGTTCACACCGTTCCATAGTCTCATTCCACGTTCACACCGTTCCATAGTCTCACTCCACGTTCACACCGTTCCATAGTCTCACTCCACGTTCACACCGTTCCATAGTCTCACTCCACGTTCACACTGTCCCATAGTCTCACTCCACGTGCACACTGTTCCATAGTCTCACTCCACGTTCACACTGTCCCATAGTCTCACTCCACGTTCACACTGTCCCATAATCTCACTCCACGTTCACACTGTCCCATGGTCTCACTCCACGTTCACACTGTTCCATAGTCTCACTCCACGTTCACACTGTTCCATAGTCTCACTCCACGTTCACACTGTTCCATAGTCTCACTCCACGTTAACACTGTTCCACAGTCTCACTCCACGTTCACACCGTTCCACAGTCTCACTCCACGTTCACACCGTTCCACAGTCTCACTCCACGTTCACACCGTTCCATAGTCTCACTCCACGTTCACACCGTTCCATAGTCTCACTCCACGTTCACACCGTTCCATAGTCTCACTCCACTTTCACACCGTTCCATAGTCTCACTCCACTTTCACACCGTTCCATAGTCTCACTCCACGTTCACACCGTTCCACAGTCTCACTCCACGTTCACACCGTTCCATAGTCTCACTCCACGTTCACACCGTTCCATAGTCTCAATTCCACGTTCACACCGTTCCATAGTCTCATTCCACGTTCACACCGTTCCATAGTCTCATTCCACGTTCACACCGTTCCATAGTCTCACTCCACGTTCACACCGTTCCATAGTCTCACTCCACGTTCACACTGTCCCATAGTCTCACTCCACGTTCACACTGTCCCATAGTCTCACTCCACGTTCACACTGTCCCATAGTCTCACTCCACGTTCACACTGTCCCATAGTCTCACTCCACGTTCACACTGTCCCATAGTCTCACTCCACGTGCACACTGTTCCATAGTCTCACTCCACGTTCACACTGTCCCATAGTCTCACTCCACGTTCACACTGTCCCATAATCTCACTCCACGTTCACACTGTTCCATGGTCTCACTCCACGTTCACACTGTTCCATAGTCTCACTCCACGTTCACACCGTTCCATAGTCTCACTCCACGTTCACACCGTTCCACAGTCTCACTCCACGTTCACACCGTTCCACAGTCTCACTCCACGTTCACACCGTTCCATAGTCTCACTCCACGTTCACACCGTTCCATAGTCTCATTCCACGTTCACACCGTTCCATAGTCTCATTCCACGTTCACACCGTTCCATAGTCTCACTCCACGTTCACACCGTTCCATAGTCTCACTCCACGTTCACACCGTTCCATAGTCTCACTCCACATTCACACTGTTCCATAGTCTCACTCCACGTTCAGACTGTTCCATAGTCTCACTCCACGTTCACACTGTTCCATAGTCTCACTCCACGTTCACACTGTTCCATAGTCTCACTCCACGTTCACACTGTTCCATAGTGTAATATACATTTTTAATCAGACAAAGTTAGTTGTTATCAAGATATGACATAACAAATACATCATGGGTCTTTTTTTGTCTCTTTCACGATCTGTTCATCTTGTTCTAACGTTGCTTTTAGTATTTTTCCAACACTTACTCTCCTCACAGGTAAACTCAGGTTAACACGTTTTTAAGTCATAATTTACAATTACAGCCTGTTAGGAACATGTGTTCAGAACATTAACATGCATGTTCACACAGATACAGAACAAACATCTCCTTTTACTGCCAGTTCTTTCACAACAGCAGGGTTTTCCAATCGCCCGAGGTCTTAAAATAACTTCCAGTCAGACTTCATTAGCGTCGTTCTTTTTTCTATCTCCTTTAGGAATAAATAATCCCTGTACTATATTACTCAGAGATGGAAGCAGTACTCAGATCCTTCACATGAGAAAAAAGTCAAAAAACAAAACAATGTTTCTACTTTAAAGAGTCCTCTCCTGCTGATGTTCAGGTGTATATCAGTATGTAGTGTCTCTACTTTAAAGAGTCCTCTCCTGCTGATGTTCAGGTGTATATCAGTATGTAGTGTCTCTACTTTAAAGAGTCCTCTCCTGCTGATGTTCAGGTGTATATCAGTATGTAGTGTCTCTACTTTAAAGAGTCCTCTCCTGCTGATGTTCAGGTGTTTATCAGTATGTAGTGTCTCTACTTTAAAGAGTCCTCTCCTGCTGATGTTCAGGTGTATATCAGTATGTAGTGTCTCTACTTTAAAGAGTCCTCTCCTGCTGATGTTCAGGTGTATATCAGTATGTCGTGTCTCTACTTTAAAGAGTCGTCTCCTGCTGATGTTCAGGTGTATATCAGTATGTCGTGTCTCTACTTTAAAGAGTCCTCTCCTGCTGATGTTCAGGTGTATATCAGTATGTAGTGTCTCTACTTTAAAGAGTCCTCTCCTGCTGATGTTCAGGTGTATATCAGTATGTAGTGTCTCTACTTTAAAGAGTCCTCTCCTGCTGATGTTCAGGTGTATATCAGCATTTAGTGTCTCTACTTTAAAGAGTCCTCTCCTGCTGATGCTCAGGTGTATATCAGTATGTAGTGTCTCTACTTTAAAGAGTCCTCTCCTGCTGATGTTCAGGTGTATATCAGTATGTAGTGTCTCTACTTTAAAGAGTCCTCTCCTGCTGATGTTCAGGTGTTTATCAGTATGTAGTGTCTCTACTTTAAAGAGTCCTCTCCTGCTGATGTTCAGGTGTATATCAGTATGTAGTGTCTCTACAGTTGCCACATTCCCGGAGTTCATTTCTGCTGTGATCGTAGATTTCTGTTTTCTTTGGTTGTTTTTATTTTCCGAAGTGAAAGACAGAGTGTGCGTGACATTAAAACATGTGTCCTTTGGGATGAACTGAGGTCATATATCATAACTGGATTAATTTCTTCTTTCTGTTACACGTCGTGAGAAATGATGATTTGGAGACGTGTTTGAGCTCCACCCTTCATTCATTACGCATCACGACACACATGGGAAGAATTGAACTTCATGGGTGTTCATTTTTCACAACCAATATTTCAAAACCAACATATATTTAAGCAATGATATCACATTCTAAGGGGCGTCGATGCTTGATGTTTAGCTTTTATTTTGGATTTATTATTTAAGGATGACTTTGATAATTCTTTATTCGAGACTTTCATTCTTTTGTTTGTCTGTTCAGTTGTTTCCTAATTTCCGTTAGGGGTGTATTTGTTAGTGTTGACTTTGGGTTAGCTGTGATTGTCTTTTAATTTACATAGTTGATCATATTTTGATTAATGTAGCTGTTTTGCAGGCATGTCGTATTTCTACAGTGACCCTGAAGGCAGCATGTCCCTTAACCAATGGGATTTCTCCATTGGATTTTGGAATATTGCAGAAAACAACCTCGATGGCAAACGTCATTCTGAACCCAGAAATCTTGAGTACACCAAAGTTTTATGTTGGCAAAGCAAAGTGTGAGTCTCCGGCATTTGCTAACTTGCATTTTGAATGGCAATTTGCATAATTGGCACAAGTTAAAATGCTAATTCAATTGCAATAGTAAGTATTGTCGCCTGTGAGTTTCAACACCTTTTCGCCAATTTGACAGTTTTTGAGTGGTTTTAGACGTTGTTTAAGAACAAATGTTTCCAGAATTCATAATGGCAATTTAAACAAGAAAAAGGTAATTTAATATACCTCTTGTTAGGTCGTTTTTTTATAAATTTTGAGTTGATTATGAAGTCTAAGAGGATGCTAGATCAATCGGATTGGATGGTACGCTCATGTATTTGAAAACATTTGCAAAATTGCTTCAACTCCATTTAAAAATGTTGGATATTTCTCTACACAATTATCCAAATGATGCAGAAAATTGACATTTTAAGTCAAAAACCTTTACAGAGTGGGTGCAAATTGGAAATTGGAGGTACGGGAAGCAAGTATACCTCATCATAATAAAATGATAATATCCTCCAAACGAGAGAGAGAGGAGTCTAAGACAATTCCTGGATTCATCCGTGGGTTTGAATCCCCACTGAGTGATACCCTGCAGTCGGTAATGACTTCTCCGTCTGTAAATCATACTCCCATTCATTCTCTGGAGTTACACACTGACCTCATATTTTGAACAGGAAGTGCACGTTGAATATCACTTTGGGATTCAATCTTTAAAAAAAAAAAAAGAATTGACCAGTGAAATGATTTGTCTGGTTGAGTTGCAGCTGCATTCTGGGACAGACGCCATGTAGTCGAGCAGCAAAGAAAGATACAAAATCGCTGCTTCGACATATTTGTCATGTTTTTGATGATGTTATGGATTTGTTGCTGCAGAGCTCGAAGGTTCGAACTCCCAACTAGAAAAATGCAGCTGGAGGCTTTTTAATTTTTTTACTTTTTGACATGTGGAGGATTTTGAGAGCAGAGCCAGGATGATGTGACTAAAGTGATAAATCTCTTCTCAGTCCGAGGGAAAGAGTGGATAATATCTCACATTCTCACAGCTGTCGGGTCACGATGCTCTTTAGGAACATGGAGACAGTTTAGCCCAGTGTCACATTTTCCAGTTGTTAAGGTTTTAAAAGGAAATCTGCTTATCAACTCAACACCCTTCACTGAAATACCTGGAGAACTTTGTCTCTATGTTGTCTCTCTTTCCAGGAAATCTTGTAAATTATGGAGTAGTAAATTAACTTTAGTGCTTTAGTCTAGAATTACCATGCAACACACAGACATGAGTAACGTTCCTTCTTTTTTTCTTGTGTTTTATTTACGTAGTGACGCTGTGTTTTTGCAGGATTGAAAATATGCAAGTCAGCTTTTACTGATGTAATACTTTCTCACCAATGTATGGATCATTATTATCAGTTGCAGCCCTCCTAATGATCTAGACTCATATCTATTTTGAGGTGTATATCAGTATGTAGTGTCTCTACTTTAAAGAGTCCTCTCCTGCTGATGTTCAGGTGTATATCAGTATGTAGTGTATCCACTTTAAAGAGTCCTCTCCTGCTGATGTTCAGGTGTATATCAGTATGTAGTGTCTCTACTTTAAAGAGTCCTCTCCTGCTGATGTTCAGGTGTATATTAGTATGTAGTGTCTCTACTTTAAAGAGTCCTCTCCTGCTGATGTTCAGGTGTATATCAGTATGTAGTGTCTCTACTTTAAAGAGTCCTCTCCTGCTGATGTTCAGGTGTATATCAGTATGTAGTGTCTCTACTTTAAAGAGTCCTCTCCTGCTGATGTTCAGGTGTATATTAGTATGTAGTGTCTCTACTTTAAAGAGTCCTCTCCTGCTGATGTTCAGGTGTATATCAGTATGTAGTGTCTCTACTTTAAAGAGTCCTCTCCTGCTGATGTTCAGGTGTATATCAGTATGTAGTGTATCCACTTTAAAGAGTCCTCTCCTGCTGATGTTCAGGTGTATATCAGTATGTAGTGTCTCTACTTTAAAGAGTCCTCTCCTGCTGATGTTCAGGTGTATATCAGTATGTAGTGTCTCTACTTTAAAGAGTCCTCTCCTGCTGATGTTCAGGTGTATATCAGTATGTAGTGTCTCTACTTTAAAGAGTCCTCTCCTGCTGATGTTCAGGTGTATATCAGTATGTAGTGTCTCTACTTTAAAGAGTCCTCTCCTGCTGATGTTCAGGTGTATATCAGTATGTAGTGTCTCTACTTTAAAGAGTCCTCTCCTGCTGATGTTCAGGTGTATATCAGTATGTAGTGTCTTTACTTTAAAGAGTCCTCTCCTGCCTATAGAGGAAGTCCTGCAGGAACGTTATGTCTTTTATGAGCTGAAATATCTGTAAGCATCGTCATCCGATCCATCAAAGCCTCTCTGTTGATTCATAGCAGGAGATTGACTCTTAATGAACTAAATCCCAACTTTGTTTTTTATTTAGGAAACCACAGCAGTTGTTATGATGCTCAAAGTGATCGACCATAAATCTCAGTGTGTGTGCAGAGTTTGTTCGTTTTAGTCATTATTAAGTGCTATTGTATCATCTGTTTCTTAAGTTGACAAAAACATGCACTTAAGATGTCAGGAAGATGTTTAAAAAAACATCAACATCTGGATGCATCTGGTCTTGTGACTAATGCAGTTGCTTGATGATGTGCTAAACTACCACAATAACTGGAGACCATCATGGATGGGATCTCATTAGCCAACTTTAAATGCTGTGCTGCTATTTTTTTAATCCTGTAAAGCATCTCAACGTTTATGATACTTACACGTTTAGTTCAACAGGATAATCTCCACATATTAACGGCACTTTATGATTTCTGAAGTAAAAAGCTAACAATAGGCTATAAAGGAACTACAGCAAGGTCACATGACTTCACGTCACCACCACTAAGCTAAAGGAGGCTAATGTTGGGCTATAAAGGAACTACAGCACGGTCACATGACTTAACGTCACCACCGCTAAGCTAAAGGCGGCTAATGTTGGGCTATAAAGGAACTACAGCACGGTCACCTGACTTCACGTCACCACCGCTAAGCTAAAGGAGGCTAATGTTGAGCTATAAAGGAACTACAGCACAGTCACATGACTTCACATCACCACCGCTAAGCTAAAGGTGGCTAATGTTGGGCTATAAAGGAACTACAGCACGGTCACATGACTTCACGTCACCACCGCTAAGCTAAAGGCAGCTAATGTTGGGCTATAAAGGAACTACAGCACGGTTACATGACTTCACGTGACCACCGCTAAGCTAAAGGAGGCTAATGTTGGGCTATAAAGGAACTACAGCACGGTCACATGACTTCACGTCACCACCGCTAAGCTAAAGGAGGCTAATGTTGGGCGTGATGACGTTTATTCTGACTCATTTCTGGGTTTGAAGACTCATTCCTGCACCACTCTGACTCCAGGAGAGAATCCCACCAGTAGCTTTTCTCCAAGGGTCAACGAGGTCAAAATCTTGAATCTGATAAGGTTGAAATCCCTAACCTCACAGAAATGTATTAAAGGGATTTTCAAACGGACATAAAAGGAGGAGAGAGTAAAATAAAAAACCCTCAGTCTATGGTTTTGTGATAAACTCAGAGGAGCCTGATTCAGCAACGTGGCGGAGGACACACACACACACACACACACACACACACACACACACACACACACACACACACACACACACACACACACACCCTGAGGAATGTTGGGAATGCTGGGAAACTAAACCTTTAGATGAACTGGTTTCGTCAGACGAGGAAAACCTGGAGATAACAAATCTCTGTTCATCAGCTACTCCCTTTTTGGAGTTTTGTTTTTGTGGGAAAATGTGAGTGACGCAGGCTTGTGTGGTCTTTCTCCAAAATCAGTTAAAGAGATATTTGAAAACATTTCTTAGCCCTTTCGTATAAC
The DNA here is from genome assembly GCA_028583405.1 of Pogonophryne albipinna. Taxonomy (NCBI): domain Eukaryota; kingdom Metazoa; phylum Chordata; class Actinopteri; order Perciformes; family Artedidraconidae; genus Pogonophryne; species Pogonophryne albipinna. The sequence goes on from JAPTMU010000093.1 coordinate 27,246, forward strand.
TCCAACCTGAATTTCTCCACCTTTCTTTAATGCACTTTCTATTCTGTCAACAACATTTTGATTAGGATCTAAAGCAAAGGCACAACTTTGGGAAAAAAGAGAATGTTTTGCCCTTTTTTGGGACATACTTTAGTTTGTAATCATTTTGAGACCAATACATATACAACCTGCTGGGACACATTTATCCGCTGACGCCTCGACTTGTCTTCAGGGTCAAAGGTCATAGTTATTTTAAACCCTGGAGGTCACTGAGGA
>JAPTMU010000093.1:40000-57500 GCA_028583405.1 Pogonophryne albipinna
TGTAGTGGTGTTTTCAAATCACACATGGCTGCTGTTCACTCAGGAAGTGATGATAGCTGCTGTTAGCCAGCTAGCCAAAAAGCTAGCAACGTTAGTATTACAAAATCATTAGAGATTGCTCTATTAGACCAACAAAAAATGATTTTTTTATTTTCTGACGCCATTATGGTAGTACATGTTTATTAAATAGTACAAACAAAACACATGTTTAACTCTTAAGTGCTTTGTTAATCGGTGCGATCGGGGCTAGTAGCATAGCTTCCGCTACGTGGCCATGATGGCGGCCGTTGAGCGTGAGAAGTGTACAGATTTTCATCTTTTCATGCATGCTTATACAGTTAATACAAGATGTTTCAGTAACTTTGAAAGCTTTTAGATCTCCTCTAGAATCTAAATTAACCACATCGTTTTTGTAAAGTTTGTAGAGGTAAAGCCGCTGGATTCGAGAAGGTAAAATGGTTAGCGACATCAATAACAAACCACAAAATCTGCAGACAAATATACAAGAGTCCACATCTGAAGAGCTTTCTTCCTCTGTGGTTTCACTGTCAGCCCAGACATTAATCTGCCTTTGTTGTATTAATTCATAACAAATGAGCGACGACACATGGCCTTCGAGGCAAAACATGCAGGAAGTACATAACAACAGAAAAACAGAGTCAATGAATTTATGCCTGCTGCAGAAGGGACGCATATGGACGGAAATATTATTGGTGAGCATTTCTGTCAAGTGAATCAGCACATATGTATAACATAGACACTTTATAAGTCATACTGTAGCCTTGTGAGTGCAACACATATTTATAGGCAGCAGAAAACATATTTTAAACACATCTGTAGTCGTCTCAGGAATGCGTTTCCATTCGTCATGATTTATTATAACTGGTTAGCAAGATGCTGTACGTTTGAGTAATACCGACGAAGACAGAAATGGTGCACAGATGTTGACTTTCATTATTTAGAAAGCAGAGGGATAATCATTAAAGTAATTATTACTGTACTATTAAACACATACCTCAGTATTAAGGCTGCATTCATATTTTTTGTACACTAATATGAGACAGAGGAGGTCCAGATGTCCAGCATTCACAGACAACATGATCATTCATTAGTCCGTTTTTGCGTCTTCACGATGAAAATAAGACCTTGTGCACATATTTTCTTTTCAATATAGCTTTGTCGAAGCGTTTCGGCCTGTGGACAAACCCTAACTGCATTTTAGATCGCTGAAAAGGAAGCTTTGGCCAAGTGAAAAAGATTTTTCAAATGTTGAGAGTGCGCCATCTTCTCTGCGAGGCAACTTTCACGGTTATTCATCCAATAGGTGTCTCCTCTGGAGAACATGAATGTGCGAACAATTTCTCTTTGCAATCTTTCAAACAATAGGCGAGACATTTCAGCCCGGGCCAACATACTGACTGTTATATAGCGTGATGCCGGAAAGAGTCCTTAACCAAGAAATGAGTCAGCATTTACCACTTCCTGTCCCCTGGTCTGGAAGTCATTGGTTTTTCTGAATGTGTTTTTGGTTGTTAGCCTGAAATAATATCTGTGGTTAACATGAGCTGAAGAGATTTTAATTCTACAACATAAAATACGTCAGTAAATACCCCACTAGTGGATTTAAAAACATTAGCCTCCTTTAGCTTAGCGGTGGCGACGTGAAGTCATGTGACCGTGCTGTAGTTCCTTTATAGCCCAACATTAGCCACGTTTAGCTTAGCGGTGGCGACGTGAAGTCATGTGACCGTGCTGTAGTTCCTTTATAGCCCAACATTAGCCACGTTTAGCTTAGCGGTGGCGACGTGAAGTCATGTGACCGTGCTATAGTTCCTTTATAGCCCAACATTAGCCGCCTTTATCAATCAATCAATCAATCAATGTTTATTTATATAGCCCAATATCACAAATGTTACATTTGTCTCAGTGGACTTCACAGTTTGTACAAAATATCAGTATGACAATACAACAATACGACACCCTCTGTCCTTAGACCCTCACATCGTACAAGGAAAAACTTCCGAAGAAAACCCACAGTTTTAAAGGGAAAAATGGGAGAAACCTCAGGGAGAGCAACAGAGGAGGGATCCCTCTCCCAGGACGGACAGACGCGCAACAGACGCCGCGCGTAAATTGAAAAGATAATACATTTGCAACATAGGTAGTCCAAATGTTTGGAAATGCATGTGTGTATAATAGGAAGATGAATCCACGAGGATATCCATCCAGGACCTATGATCCATGACCACAGCCACGACTCAAGATCCAGGGCTCGCGATGCAGGACACAGGACCGCAGGATCATCCATGACTCCGGATCCCAGCGTATATAGACACCAAAAAGAAAGAGATTTGGGGAAGCTGGGTTAATCGGAACATGAGAGTACACAGGTATAGACAGAGAGAAGGAAGAAGTAAGATGTCTATGTTTATCTTAGCGGTGGTGACGTAAAGTCATGTGACCGTGCTGTAGTTCCTTTATAGCCCAACATTAGCCTCCTTTAGCTTAGCGGTGGTGACGTGAAGTCATGTGACCGTGCTCTAGTTCCTTTATAGCCCAACATTAGCCTCCTTTAGCTTAGCGGTGGTGACGTGAAGTCATGTGACCGTGCTCTAGTTCCTTTATAGCCTATCATTAACTTTTTACTCATAATCATAAAGTGGTGTTAATATGTTGAGATTATCCTGCTGTCTTAAATGTGTAAGTATCAAAAACGTTTGTTTGACACATAGATTATTTTCTGCAATAATCCAATATCACATGGAGAAATCCCATTGACTTGTAGTGGGGGAAGCCCTTCCATAAAACATCACCCGTGCATCACTCTGTTTCCAGAGCTTGGTGCTAGCATGGCTCAAACGTCTGCTGATTGATTTAAAAGGACATATTATGTCTAGACTTGGAAAATGTTTACACTGATAGACTTATGGCATGGGTTATGGTGAGTAGACTCTCCGTCTTTTAGTGTTTTACTCTTATTTCCTTTCAGTGGAACACTTTTTCTCCCCCGGAGGGACGGGGAGTTAGCACCATGTGGAGTCGGCCGCATTCAAACCGTTTGCGGTCGGAGCGTCTGGAGCAGAGAGACCCTCCAATGTGTTTTCTGAAAACAGCTTTGTCTTCCACCTTTCTGTTCCAGCAGCAAAAGTACACACATCCTTTACTCAAATAGAAGTACAGATACTCGTGTTTAAAAATACTCTGGTGAAAGTAGAAGTACTGACTAAACTACTTTACTCAAGTAAAAGTAAACAGGCTTTGAAATGTACTTCAGTAAAAAGTACCCATAACTAGCAGCTGTTTTAAAGAGTACCTGACCTCCCTTTATATTAATAGAACAATAATGTCATTGTTAGCTAATGAATGTTTCCATGCTGAACAACGGCAACATGACAACGTTTCCATTGGTCCCTCTTCTTTAGAGAAGACCAGGAAATGATGGATACACGGATCGTGTTCAAATCAATAGGCACGCAATGACTCTAAAGAATAATGATCACGCCACCAAACACACATTCAGACTAAAGGAACCAGCTGTTTGGAAAATGAGAGAAGTAGAAAGTACAAGTATTTGTGTTCAACATGTAAGAAGTAGAAAGTACAGGTATTTGGGTTCAACATGTAAGAAGTAGAAAGTACAGGTATTTGAGTTCAACATGTAAGAAGTAGAAAGTACAGGTATTTGAGTTCAACATCTAAGAAGTAGAAAGTACAGGTATTTGAGTTCAACATGTAAGAAGTAGAAAGTACAGGTATTTGAGTTCAACATGTAAGAAGTAGAAAGTACAGGTATTTGAGTTCAACATGTAAGAAGTAGAAAGTACAGGTATTTGAGTTCAACATCTAAGAAGTAGAAAGTACAGGTATTTGGGTTCAACATGTAAGAAGTAGAAAGTACAGGTATTTGAGTTCAACATGAGAGAAGTAGAAAGTACAGGTATTTGAGTTCAACATGTAAGAAGTAGAAAGTACAGGTATTTGTGTTCAACATGTGAGAAGTAGAAAGTACAGGTATTTGGGTTCAACATGTAAGAAGTAGAAAGTACAGGTATTTGAGTTCAACATGTAAGAAGTAGAAAGTACAGGTATTTGTGTTCAACATGTAAGAAGTAGAAAGTACAGGTATTTGTGTTCAACATGTAAGAAGTAGAAAGTACAGGTATTTGGGTTCAACATGTAAGAAGTAGAAAGTACAGGTATTTGGGTTCAACATGTAAGAAGTATAAAGTACAGGTATTTGAGTTCAACATTTAAGAAGTATAAAGTACAGGTATTTGGGTTCAACATGTAAGAAGTAGAAAGTACAGGTATTTGTGTTCAACATGTAAGAAGTAGAAAGTACAGGTATTTGTGTTCAACATGTGAGAAGTAGAACGTACAGGTATTTGGGTTCAACATGTGAGAAGTAGAAAGTACAGGTATTTGGGTTCAACATGTAAGAAGTAGAAAGTACAGGTATTTGGGTTCAACATGTAAGAAGTAGAAAGTACAGGTATTTGTGTTCAACATGTAAGAAGTAGAAAGTACAGGTATTTGGGTTCAACATGTAAGAAGTAGAAAGTACAGGTATTTGGGTTCAACATGTAAGAAGTAGAAAGTACTGGTATTTGGGTTCAACATGTAAGAAGTAGAAAGTACAGGTATTTGGGTTCAACATGTAAGAAGTAGAAAGTACAGGTATTTGGGTTCAACATGTAAGAAGTAGAAAGTACAGGTATTTGGGTTCAACATGTAAGAAGTAGAAAGTACAGGTATTTGGGTTCAACATGTAAGAAGTAGAAAGTACAGGTATTTGTATTCAACATGTAAGAAGTAGAAAGTACAGGTATTTGTATTCAACATGTAAGAAGTAGAAAGTACAGGTATTTGTGTTCAACATGTGAGAAGTAGAAAGTACAGGTATTTGAGTTCAACATGAAAGAAGTAGAAAGTACAGGTATTTGGGTTCAACATGTGAGAAGTAGAAAGTACAGGTATTTGAGTTCAACATGAAAGAAGTAGAAAGTACAGGTATTTGTGTTCAACATGTGAGAAGTAGAAAGTACAGGTATTTATGTTCAACATGTAAGAAGTAGAAAGTACAGGTATTTCAGTTCAACATGAAAGAAGTAGAAAGTACAGGTATTTGGGTTCAACATGTAAGAAGTAGAAAGTACAGGTATTTGTATTCAACATGTAAGAAGTAGAAAGTACAGGTATTTGTGTTCAACATGTAAGAAGTAGAAAGTACAGGTATTTGTATTCAACATGTAAGAAGTAGAAAGTACAGGTATTTGTATTCAACATGTAAGAAGTAGAAAGTACAGGTATTTGTGTTCAACATGTGAGAAGTAGAAAGTACAGGTATTTGAGTTCAACATGTAAGAAGTAGAAAGTACAGGTATTTGTGTTCAACATGTAAGAAGTAGAAAGTACAGGTATTTGGGTTCAACATGTGAGAAGTAGAAAGTACAGGTATTTGTATTCAACATGTAAGAAGTAGAAAGTACAGGTATTTGGGTTCAACATGTAAGAAGTAGAAAGTACAGGTATTTGTGTTCAACATGTAAGAAGTAGAAAGTACAGGTATTTGTGTTCAACATGTGAGAAGTAGAAAGTACAGGTATTTGAGTTCAACATGTAAGAAGTAGAAAGTACAGGTATTTGTGTTCAACATGTAAGAAGTAGAAAGTACAGGTATTTGTGTTCAACATGTAAGAAGTAGAAAGTACAGGTATTTGTGTTCAACATGTGAGAAGTAGAAAGTACAGGTATTTGAGTTCAACATGTAAGAAGTAGAAAGTACAGGTATTTGTGTTCAACATGTAAGAAGTAGAAAGTACAGGTATTTGTGTTCAACATGTAAGAAGTAGAAAGTACAGGTATTTGTGTTCAACATGTGAGAAGTCAAAGTAAAAAGTGGTCAGAATAATAAGTAGTGGAGTAAAGTACTGATACCAGAAAAATGAACTTAAGTACAGAAACAAAGTATTTGTACTCCACTACTTCCCTCCTCTGTCCCTCTGGCTGTTTTCCCTTCTTCACCCAGTCTGACTCCTCATTAAAACCCCTCAACAACTGATGGTCTCTTCCTGTTCCTCAGCCTTTATGTGGCAGAGGAATGACTTCAGTGAGAGCTGGATAATGAGCTGCAATAAAGGGTGGATTTGCACTAATGACACTCTGTATTAAACCCGTTTGTTTTAAATGCCATTTTGCACATGTTGCATTTCACAGCAGTTTCTTTGACTTTTGTGACGTTTCTTCACAAACGTTGCAGCTTTTAAAGCCGTGATAAATCCACGTTTTCCTTGACTTTGCATGCATGTGTGAGCCTTACCTCAGATTGGGACTCAAATATTGAATAACAACTATAACTTTATTAAATGGAACCTTTTCAAATAAAATTACAACATTCATTCTTTGCAGTAAGATCAAATAAGTAGATTTAAAAACTTAAGATTTAAACACAAGATACTTGTGCTGTTTTTGTCAACGCTTTGGAGCTTTTAAGGCCATAATATATGGTCACACAGATCCCTATTTATTTAACTATGAATTTTGAATGTCCATATTTGTACTAGTGTTTTCCTTCCTTCTCAAATGTTTTTGAAATATGTTGAGATTCGACGGAGCAGGGTCTACTTGTACTTTTACCTTTTACTAGTCCTTTTATTAGAGATGTGTCTGTTGTTTGTGTTTCTTTTTAGAGTGTGTCAGGATGCATCCCTTGTCTTACAGATAAAGCTCCTGAACCTGAACCTGATAATAAGTACTGTAAAATACCACAGACAGCACGGACCATGGACTTCTGCACAGATTTATTATGATCTACTCAACAGACACGTTGTGTTCTTCTGGGTCTCTATTTTAATACAGCTGGTTTAAAACAAAGCAACAAATAAAACACAGCAAGTTTCCTGTTAAAGAGACTCATTGTAACGTATTCATATTTTTATTGTTGCTTTTATTTTTCACTCAAACTGATGCAGAGACATCAAAATAAACTTTCACTGGAGTCATTTGAGTCTAAAATAAACAGAATTGCACATGAAGTCACTTCTTCCCGACGCAGGGAGAGAGATCATTAACTGGGGTTTCAGACAGAGGGTGAAAAGAGGTGCTGCAGCACAGGCAGTATGAGAACAGAGCTTTTTGAACATTAAAGCATGGAGACATGTCAAAAGTGTCTCTACTTTAAAGAGTCCTCTCCTGCTGATGTTCAGGTGTATAGTAGAGACACTACATACTGATATACACCTGAACATCAGCAGGAGAGGACTCTTTAAAGTAGAGACACTACATACTGATATACACCTGAACATCAGCAGGAGAGGACTCTTTAAAGTAGAGACACTACATACTGATATACACCTGAACATCAGCAGGAGAGGACTCTTTAAAGTAGAGACACTACATACTGATATACACCTGAACATCAGCAGGAGAGGACTCTTTAAAGTAGAGACACTACATACTGATATACACCTGAACATCAGCAGGAGAGGACTCTTTAAAGTAGAGACACTACATACTGATATACACCTGAACATCAGCAGGAGAGGACTCTTTAAAGTAGAGACACTACATACTGATATACACCTGAACATCAGCAGGAGAGGACTCTTTAAAGTAGAGACACTACATACTGATATACACCTGAACATCAGCAGGAGAGGACTCTTTAAAGTAGAGACACTACATACTGATATACACCTGAACATCAGCAGGAGAGGACTCTTTAAAGTAGAGACACTACATACTGATATACACCTGAACATCAGCAGGAGAGGACTCTTTAAAGTAGAGACACTACATACTGATATACACCTGAACATCAGCAGGAGAGGACTCTTTAAAGTAGAGACACTACATACTGATATACACCTGAACATCAGCAGGAGAGGACTCTTTAAAGTAGAGACACTACATACTGATATACACCTGAACATCAGCAGGAGAGGACTCTTTAAAGTAGAGACACTACATACTGATATACACCTGAACATCAGCAGGAGAGGACTCTTTAAAGTAGAGACACTACATACTGATATACACCTGAACATCAGCAGGAGAGGACTCTTTAAAGTAGAGACACTACATACTGATATACACCTGAACATCAGCAGGAGAGGACTCTTTAAAGTAGAGACACTACATACTGATATACACCTGAACATCAGCAGGAGAGGACTCTTTAAAGTAGAGACACTACATACTGATATACACCTGAACATCAGCAGGAGAGGACTCTTTAAAGTAGAGACACTACATACTGATATACACCTGAACATCAGCAGGAGAGGACTCTTTAAAGTAGAGACACTACATACTGATATACACCTGAACATCAGCAGGAGAGGACTCTTTAAAGTAGAGACACTACATACTGATATACACCTGAACATCAGCAGGAGAGGACTCTTTAAAGTAGAGACACTACATACTGATATACACCTGAACATCAGCAGGAGAGGACTCTTTAAAGTAGAGACACTACATACTGATATACACCTGAACATCAGCAGGAGAGGACTCTTTAAAGTAGAGACACTACATACTGATATACACCTGAACATCAGCAGGAGAGGACTCTTTAAAGTAGAGACACTACATACTGATATACACCTGAACATCAGCAGGAGAGGACTCTTTAAAGTAGAGACACTACATACTGATATACACCTGAACATCAGCAGGAGAGGACTCTTTAAAGTAGAGACACTACATACTGATATACACCTGAACATCAGCAGGAGAGGACTCTTTAAAGTAGAGACACTACATACTGATATACACCTGAACATCAGCAGGAGAGGACTCTTTAAAGTAGAGACACTACATACTGATATACACCTGAACATCAGCAGGAGAGGACTCTTTAAAGTAGACACTACATACTGATATACACCTGAACATCAGCAGGAGAGGACTCTTTAAAGTAGAGACACTACATACTGATATACACCTGAACATCAGCAGAAGAGGACTCTTTAAAGTAGAGACACTACATACTGATATACACCTGAACATCAGCAGGAGAGGACTCTTTAAAGTAGAGACACTACATACTGATATACACCTGAACATCAGCAGGAGAGGACTCTTTAAAGTAGAGACACTACATACTGATATACACCTGAACATCAGCAGGAGAGGACTCTTTAAAGTAGAGACACTACATACTGATATACACCTGAACATCAGCAGGAGAGGACTCTTTAAAGTAGAGACACTACATACTGATATACACCTGAACATCAGCAGGAGAGGACTCTTTAAAGTAGAGACACTACATACTGATAAACACCTGAACATCAGCAGGAGAGGACTCTTTAAAGTAGAGACACTACATACTGATAGACACCTGAAATTATCAGAAACATGTTTTTTATACATCGTAAACTCAATGTCAAAATAAGGCATGAAATTCACAGAATCCAGATCTTTTTATACAGAATAAATAATAAATAATCCCCAGTAGAGATATGTTGAAGAGCCAAACAGATTCCTGTGAGTTTGGCTGGTGAACAGCTGATCATAAATTATCCAATGTAGCTTTCCTCCCTTCAGACAAGAGCACGGAAAAGTGAGTCGACCGTCAAAACATATTATCATGGCAGAACATAAATGACAGAGAGGAACTGAGGCTTCACTTTGGCCCCGGGGGGAGACGGATGAAGTCAAAAATATGAACTTAATGCAGGTAATTATCCTGAAAATACAGGATTTACTCCCAATAATCGAGGGTCTTTGCAACGATAATACTAAATATTACTGCTTTGATCTTTAGGGAGACATTTATTATGTTTTAAAGACAGATTATTATGATTGACAGTCACATAATGTGTGGTGTTATCGCTTCTTTTGTACATGAAGCTGAAAGTAAATGTTGGCATTACTTTCCCTCGTTAATCAAACTCCCTCATGGCGTTGTGTAGCGTATGCCCTGATTTACAGCTGCTGGGAGATGTCGACCTTTTTCAGATGGATTCCTTTAAAAGCCAAAAGGAAAACGTAATAATATCTCACCTGACATTTTTAAACATGATCTCTTGGGACACATTTGTCTCAGGTGTGTCGGGAGTTTCTGATTTGTTGGTGTTGATAAAGCCGACAGCTGGAGAGAAGAAGAGACACGGAGGACTGATTTTACAGAAGATGGAGAACATTAGAGCAAAATGAACGTGATGGAAACTCACTGAAACGTTCCTCATGTGTGATAAGAAGCAAAACAAATGTGTAGACTTTGTGACCTCCTTACGAACAGGCTGGGGGGAAAAGATGAAAATCGGAATCAATCAAATATGATGATTTTATGCGTTTCAGAATGTTTTTAAATTGTGTCCTATTAATATTAGAGTAGTGACTTTGAGCATGCACTGTGCTCCTAACCATTATTTGATGTGCTTTATCAAAAGACTAACTCAGAGCTACAAGGAGAGGGAACATTGGATTTCATATTGGATATGTGTGTTTTGAATCAGTGAGTTTTTCCTCCAACACATGTTCTACTAACCTACAAAAAAGTGGGCACCAAAACTTTCCAGCTATTATGATTTCACCTCTTTTCCAAGATAACAAAAACGTGTGTGTGTGTGTGTGTGTGTGAACATATGAACATATTTACCAGCAGAGAGATACGTGTGTGTGTGTGTGTGCATGCGCGTGCGTGCGTGTGTGTGTGTGTGTGTGAACATATTTACCAGCAGAGATGTGTGTGTGCGTGCGCGCGTGCGTGTGTGTGTGTGAACATATGAACATATTTACCAGCAGAGAGATACGTGTGTGTGTGTGTGTGTGTGTGTGTGTGTGTGTGCGTGTGTGTGAACGAACATATGAACATATTTACCAGCAGAGAGATACGTGTGTGTGTGTGTGTGTGTGTGATTGTGGCAGACAGAGAGTGTGGTTCAGCACACACACACTGAACACACACCACACACTGAACACACACTGATCAGTCTGCGTTCTCCCTGATCCACCTGCAGAGTGAGGTCACATGTCAGGTGAGAACATCAAACAGCGTCAGTGTTGCTATCGTCTGTGTTCTTCCTCTGGAGCATGTGCGTCACATGTGGAAACATCTCCCGTCTGCTCAGCCTTTTCCTGCCGCAGATTAACTGTTCAGACAGAAGCTCAAACCCCTTCCTCAGATTTATGTTCCCATCTGCTGATCGCTATCAAGCCTTGTTACTCTTTATAACCAGATATCTCAACCCTGTCTCCTTACGTTCCCACAGGACTAGAGACATTTATTTTCTCCCACATTACGTTTGTTTTGGACGTAACTCAAATACGTTTATTTTCTACATGTCTTTGCCATTCATAGTCTTGCTTTCCTACAATGCGCCCGACCACGCATGGGGCTGCGAGTCATTCGAACAATCTTGCTGGCCTTATTATTATTATACGTTCATACAAAGAGAAAAGAATGTTACGAACTCACGTTTTCTGGCCACAGTAGTTGCTTTAGAGAATTGTACACCCGGAAGTAAGTATTCTCTCTAAAGTCGATTGATTTTACAGTGATATCTGCATTACTCATCATCTCAAAAACACCAGATATCAGCATACTGTGTGTGTAGAACCCCAGCATTCTTCATTATGCACAAAAGGACAAAAGGCAAAGTCAACTTTATTGTCAATCTTTCAGTTTGTGTGTACAGACGGTGAGATCGAAATACCGTTTCCCACAATCCAGAATACAAAATACAAGTAAATATATGTGTACAAATATGTATATCCTATATATACACAATCAACAGACACCTTAAGACATAGATAAAAGCATAACAATCAATATATACAAAATAACAGCCACTTCAATATCTTTGAGAATATCTAAAATCAGTATTTAGTTGGTATTGTATTAGAAACAGTGATTTTAGCCTTTGCAGACCATTTACATGCACACAAACCTACTGACAAACTGAAGTGTTGACTTTAATTCAATGTATTACGTCAACAAATGGACTTTAATTCAATGTATTACGTCAACAAATGTCAGTTTTAAGTTAGTTAAAAGCAATAATATTAAGATAAAATAAAATACATTACGTTCAACTCGATATTAGTGCTTTCAATGAATCACTTGGTTGTGATTTGTTGACATAATACATCAACAAATCCCCATTATAACACCATTACATCTGGGTTTTACTTCTCCTTTTTGTTTTTGTTGACGTGTGTCTGTTTACTTGTTAGTGGTGTTTATGACTGGTTTGTTCACACGGACGCTATTCAGTTTCAAACTCAAAATGGCAGCGTGTGGATTGATCTTCCGCCCGGTGTGTTTCCCCCACAAAGATCAAAGAGGTTTTCTCTCCGTTTTTCATCGAGACAGTATTTTAGTGTTTGCAGCTCGAGAGTTTCTCCGTGTTTACTTCACGGTGTGTTTACTTATTTACCACCTTTACTTCCAGCTGTGAGAAACCTTTGATCTGATATCTGTGAGCGGGAAAACATGTGGAATTCAGAATCAACTATAATATCGTGGCTTCCTTCCTTGTCTTTCCATCAAGCCACTTGACGCCTTAACAGACAGTTCCAACTCGTTTGAATGACTCCCAGTTTGAAGTGTTGCTTGGCCTCCGATGGTTAGATGATGTTGCGATGTGTTTGCTCAAAATAACATAACAAACTTTTGCACATGCAACAAAGAAAATAGGCCTTTAGAATATTCAAAAGAAATAGGCAAACTCAAATAAAATAATAAACAACTTAGGTATTCTTTCTTTCTTGATTATATAACTTCGTGACTTAAAGGCTACTTGTACGGTTTGTGTGTACGTGTACGGTACGGTTACAAACTGTTCCTGACGGCGTCTCTCAACAGGTTGCCCATCACTGTGGCTTTAGCACAGGCGCCGTGGGAATTGTAGTCCTTTATAGTGCGTTGACTACAGACGTCACAATTAGGTGGCCTTTCTTATCAAATCAAAATACTGGCTCCAACACTATACAACATTTTACTGAGTTAACAGAAACTTTATTGGCAGCAATTTGTCTTTTTCAGCTTCTAAAATGTGAAGATTTAAAAAAAAATGTTTTTGATAATTATGAGATTCTTTTGCATTTATCTTGAATTATGTAGAATTGTTCTGAAATGATTACATTTGCTTTTTTTATCATTCTTCAAATATTTCTACCTAATTTCCATTCTCTATGCAGTACTTTAACTAACAGAGTATCTTTATAGTGTAGTATACAGTATGTACTTATAATATTTTTTCGTTTTCCTTTTCTCTTAAAACGTTGAGTACATTTTCCTGGTTTTTCTCAAACACCTTAACTTTTTTTGTACATTTTTTATTATGTAAAGTGTTTTTCTATAATGATTAATTTTGCTCTTTTTTTTTTATCATTCTTCAAACATGTTCACTTAAGTACCATTATCAATGCAGTACTTTAACTAACGGAGTATTTTTACAGTGTAGTATTTGTACTAGGGTTGCCAGAAACTGACCATGATCAAAATCGATTATTCGGCAGCCCTGGCGAATAATGATCAATTATTCGACCGACGTCTTTCCGCAGAGCTTGCATTTAACTTCCTTTGGACTTGTAAGTTCGAAGTAGTTCCACGAGGAGGAACTCTTTTTACCTGCCGCTTTGTTCATCTTTAGTCGCACGTGTGAGGGAGAGGGGGGGGGGGGGCGGGGTCGGTGTCGCGTGCTGCAGCAGCAGTCTGCTCTGCACGCAGGCTTCCTCCAAGTCTACAGTAAAACAAACTGGTGGTGTGACCAATGGCCATTTACAATTATTAATACTATTACTATTATTAGCATTAGTCGATATTTTGGTTGAAACTAAGCCAGAAAAAAATAAATAAACATAAATAATAATAAAAAAATATATAAATAAAATCTATTTTTAAAAATAATATTCGATGATGGAAACTGTAACGAATATTCGAATAATCGAATAATCCCTGGCATCCCTAATTTGTACCTTTATTATCTTGTTTAAAACTATGAGTACATTTCCCTGGTTTTTCTTAAATACCTTTAGTTTTGTCGTGGCCCATTCTTGTATGATATTTCAAACTGTGCATGAACAGGGATCCGCTTCTTGACTCACACGTTAAAAACAGTCCAAATTAAACTCTGTAGGCGCAGATTTCTGTGCCTTCCTCTGGAGGATTTATTGACTTCTTCCATGAAATGAAACAAACAAATAAACAAAATGATCAGTGTATCGTGAGGTCAGAGACAATTCCCGCTGAGGCTCAGTCCTACTCCTTCCTTATATAACAGCTAATCAAATAAATCAAAGCTATTCTCAGAATATTTAATTCAATACTAATTCATAAATGGAAAGAATATATTAAAATCTAAATTAATAAGAAAATAACACATTAATTATCAACACAAAAAATGGCTCTAACAAGTTTTTTTTCTTCATTTTGTATTATGTTAAGTGTTTTTATGTAATGGTTAAGTTTGCTCTTACTTATGTTTTCCTGTTCGACCTTTAAATTATTACCATTCTTAACACAGTACTTAAACTTCTAGGAAAGTAATTTTACAGTGTAGTATTTGTACTTTTACTTACAGTAATTCTTCTTCCTCCAGTTGTTTCTCTAATGTTTGTGGAGATTTGAGTTTAAGATCAGTATGAGTGTTACGTGCTGTAGTGGGTGCTGGTGTGTGTGTGTGTGTGTGTGTGTGTGTGTGTGTGTGTGTGTGTGTGTGTGTGTGTGTGTGTGTGTGTGTGTGTGTGTGTGTGTGTGTGTGTGTGTGTGTGTGTGTGTGTGTGTGTGTGTGTGTGTGTGTGTGTGTGTGTGTGTGTGTCTTTCTCTCTCTCCCTCTATATTGTCCCCAGGTGCAGCCTCTCCCTCCAGGTGCAGCCTCTCCCTCCAGGTGCAGCTTCTCCTCCAGGTGCAGCTTCTCCTCCAGGTGCAGCTTCTCCTCCAGGTGCAGCCTCTCCCTCCAGGTGCAGCTTCTCCTCCAGGTGCAGCTTCTCCTCCAGGTGCAGCTTCTCCTCCAGGTGCAGCTTCTCCTCCAGGTGCAGCTTCTCCTCCAGGTGCAGCCTCTCCCTCCAGGTGCAGCTTCTCCTCCAGGTGCAGCTTCTCCTCCAGGTGCAGCCTCTCCCCCCAGGTGCAGCCTCTCCCTCCAGGTGCAGCTTCTCCTCCAGGTGCAGCTTCTCCTCCAGGTGCAGCTTCTCCTCCAGGTGCAGCCTCTCCCTCCAGGTGCAGCTTCTCCTCCAGGTGCAGCCTCTCCCTCCAGGTGCAGCCTCTCCCTCCAGGTGCAGCTTCTCCTCCAGGTGCAGCTTCTCCTCCAGGTGCAGCCTCTCCCTCCAGGTGCAGCCTCTCCCTCCAGGTGCAGCTTCTCCCTCCAGGTGCAGCTTCTCCTTCTCCTCCAGGTGCAGCTTCTCCTCCAGGTGCAGCTTCTCCTTCTCCTCCAGGTGCAGCTTCTCCTCCAGGTGCAGCTTCTCCTCCAGGTGCAGCTTCTCCTTCTCCTCCAGGTGCAGCTTCTCCTCCAGGTGCAGCTCTCCCTCCAGGTGCAGCCTCTCCCTCCAGGTGCAGCTTCTCCTCTCCTCCAGGTGCAGCTTCTCCTCCAGGTGCAGCTTCTCCTCCAGGTGCAGCTTCTCCCTCCAGGTGCAGCTTCTCCTTCTCCTCCAGGTGCAGCTTCTCCTCCAGGTGCAGCCTCTCCTCCAGGTGCAGCTTCTCCTCCAGGTGCAGCTTCTCCTCTCCAGGTGCAGCCTCTCCCTCCAGGTGCAGCTTCTCCTCCAGGTGCAGCTTCTCCTCCAGGTGCAGCCTCTCCCTCCAGGTGCAGCCTCTCCTCCAGGTGCAGCCTCTCCTCCAGGTGGCAGCTTCTCCTCCGGTGCAGCTTCTCCTCCAGGTGCAGCCTCTCCCTCCAGGTGCAGCCTCTCCCTCCAGGTGCAGCTTCTCCTCCAGGTGCAGCTTCTCCTCCAGGTGCAGCCTCTCCTCCAGGTGCAGCTCTCCTCCAGGTGCAGGCCTCTCCCTCCAGGTGCAGCTTCTCCTCCAGGTGGCAGCTTCTCCTCCAGGTGCAGCCTCTCCCTCCAGGTGCAGCTTCTCCTCCAGGTGCAGCTTCTCCTCCAGGTGCAGCTTCTCCTCCAGGTGCAGCTTCTCCTCCAGGTGCAGCCTCTCCCTCCAGGTGCAGCTTCTCCTCCAGGTGCAGCTTCTCCTCCAGGTGCAGCCTCTCCTCCAGGTGCAGCTTCTCCTCCAGGTGCAGCTTCTCCTCCAGGTGCAGCCTCTCCCCCCAGGTGCAGCCTCTCCCTCCAGGTGCAGCTTCTCCTCCAGGTGCAGCTTCTCCTCCAGGTGCAGCCTTCTCCTCCAGGTGCAGCTTCTCCTCCAGGTGCAGCTCTCCTCCAGGTGCAGCTCTCCCTCCAGGTGCAGCTTCTCCTCCAGGTGCAGCCTCTCCCTCCAGGTGCAGCCTCTCCCTCCAGGTGCAGCTTCTCCTCCAGGTGCAGCCTCTCCCTCCAGGTGCAGCTTCTCCCTCCAGGTGCAGCTTCTCCTTCTCCCCTCCAGGTGCAGCTTCTCCTCCAGGTGCAGCTTCTCCTTCTCCTCCAGGTGCAGCTTCTCCTCCAGGTGCAGCCTCTCCCTCCAGGTGCAGCCTCTCCCTCCAGGTGCAGCTTCTCCTTCTCCTCCAGGTGCAGCTTCTCCTCCAGGTGCAGCTTCTCCTCCAGGTGCAGCTTCTCCCTCCAGGTGCAGCTTCTCCTTCTCCTCCAGGTGCAGCTTCTCCTCCAGGTGCAGCCCTCTCCCTCCAGGTGCAGCTTCTCCTCCAGGTGCAGCCTCTCCCTCCAGGTGCAGCCTCTCCCTCCAGGTGCAGCTTCTCCTCCAGGTGCAGCTTCTCCTCCAGGTGCAGCCTCTCCCTCCAGGTGCAGCCTCTCCCTCCAGGTGCAGCCTCTCCCTCCAGGTGCAGCTTCTCCTCCAGGTGCAGCTTCTCCTCCAGGTGCAGTCTCTCCCTCCAGGTGCAGCTTCTCCTCCAGGTGCAGCCTCTCCCTCCAGGTGCAGCCTCTCCTGCAGGTGCAGCTTCTCCCTCCAGGTGCAGCCTCTCCCTCCAGGTGCAGCCTCTCCTCCAGGTGCAGCCTCTCCCTCCAGGTGCAGCCTCTCCCTCCAGGTGCAGCCTCTCCTGCAGGTGCAGCTTCTCCCTCCAGGTGCAGCCTCTCCCTCCAGGTGCAGCCTCTCCTCCAGGTGCAGCCTCTCCCTCCAGGTGCAGCCTCTCCCTCCAGGTGCAGCCTCTCCTCCAGGTGCAGCTTCTCCTCCAGGTGCAGCTTCTCCTCCAGGTGCAGCCTCTCCTCCAGGTGCAGCTTCTCCCTCCAGGTGCAGCCTCTCCTCCAGGTGCAGCTTCTCCTCCAGGTGCAGCTTCTCCTCCAGGTGCAGCTTCTCCTCCAGGTGCAGCTTCTCCTCCAGGTGCAGCCTCTCCCTCCAGGTGCAGCCTCTCCTCCAGGTGCAGCCTCTCCCTCCAGGTGCAGCCTCTCCCTCCAGGTGCAGCTTCTCCTCCAGGTGCAGCCTCTCCCTCCAGGTGCAGCTTCTCCCTCCAGGTGCAGCTTC
>JAPTMU010000093.1:62500-108003 GCA_028583405.1 Pogonophryne albipinna
GAAGTACTCAGATCGTGTACTTTAGTAAAAGTAGAAGTACTCAGATCTTGTAGTAAAAGTAGAAGTACTCAGATCTTGTACTTGAGTAAAAGTAGAAGTACTCAGATCTTGTACTTGAGTAAAAGTAGAAGTACTCAGATCTTGTACTTGAGTAAAAGTAGAAGTACTCAGATCTTGTACTTGAGTAAAAGTAGAAGTACCAGAGTGTAGGAATACTCTGTTACAGTAAAAGTCCTGCATTCAAAATGTTCCTCAAGTGAAAGTAGAAAAGTATTCTCATCAAAATATAGTGAAAGACAGTGAAAGTAGTCGTTGTGCAGATTGGTCCATTTCAGAATAATATATCTGATATGTTTTATAATGATTGATCATGAAAGTGTTCTCAAAGCTGGTGAAGGTGCAGCTAGTCTGAATGACTTTGTAGACTGCAGGGTAGCTGGTGGATTTACTCCAGGTGGAACTAAAGTCTGATTCAACACTTGGTTAGATTTCACATCATTCATCTGTGAAGGAACTAAAGGTATTAAATACATGTAGTGGAGTAAAAGTACACCATGTACCTCTGACTTATGTTCACTTCCAACCTAAAAGTACCTCAAAAATAGTAATCAATAATGTATTGAAAAGTTATTTGGCTGATTGTTTTATATCGGCTCAGACAGGTTATATGGGAGGCCCAGTCTACGTACAGATCACTCATTCTGAAATATTAAACTTAGTTTTCTTTTCTTTAATTGTTCCTCCTCGTGTAGAAGGCTATCACGAAACACACATTTGGTTGTTTATAGCATAAAGAACATCTGATTTAATGTGAGGTAGGGAAATAATCATTTGAGTATGTGTATATAAATATGTAATTTACAACAGCTGTAAGATGCTTGAAAAGCTGGAAAATGCACCTTGAAAGTGCTTGAATTTGTCTGAAAAGTCTGATCATTGAGAAAGAAGCAACAAGAACTGCAAACAAAAACCTGTTAAAACAAAGAACAAAGACTTATAGTTTACATGATCACACAAATGATTTGTTTGCAACTTATAGTTTTATTTTTGAAATTTATTTTATTTTGCTTGACTTCGTTTTTTTTTCTTTTAAACTCATAGTTTTGCTTTATTCTGAGAAAGTGTTGCTTTATCTTTCTGATACAAAACTAATCCCATATTTCTCATGCCAGCGTGTCCTGAATGAAAGAGAATACAATGTGTGAGTATCTGTGTGTCTCAGAGCAACACACACTGTTTAGTTGTTCTGAATGCAGATCTCATCAATCACAGGCAGCACTTTTTGTTTGGCAGTCTGTGGCTCCGATCCCAAGATGGTTATCCCACACCATTCCTGTTTCTGTCTTTATTTATTCACAGAAGTTGAAATATTGTAACATGCTTTATTCTGCAAGAACACCATGCTCCAACATCTGGAAGCTGTACGTCTTTGAAGACATGTAGGCCAAAGTTAGACTTAAAGTATTAAAGGTAAATACACGACGAATTCTCTTCTGTTTTCACAGTTTTATCCATATTTGGTCTGGAAATAACAAAGCATGTCACTGAACGGATCATTGAGATGTATGAAGGGCTTTCCTTTGCTTTAACTCAATCTTCTGGGTTTCACTTACGATAGCAGCATCTGGAAGAGTCGGAGCGTTCTGGGGTCAGCATGCTCCAATGTGAAGTGAAAGGGACACTGTTCTGCCCACTTTGAGGTTCACGACATGTTTCCATGCTGTGATGAGAGATCTGTATTTTTCTCATACTGCCTCTGGAGGGATCACAGGGATGTTAGCCTTTGCAGACCGTTTACATGCACTATAACATGTAAGGCAAGCCAAGTTGATTTATAGAATAACACTGTACAATAAATCACCTCTGGCTGGAAGAGAACTCTCTGCTCCGTCTTGTAATAAAACCACGTTGTACATTTTACACATATATCATCTGTTCAATATTTAATATTAATATTCCGTGTCATATATTTAAGCAATAGCTCACGACAGGCCGTGGTATATGCTCATATGGCCGAACCACGCCCCTTAGCTGTGATATAATGAGCATATATCACGGCCTGAAGTGAGCTATTGCTTTTATAAAACGGTTACCAAGTGTGGCAATATGAAAGAAAAATACACACTCTAATTTAAATAGTTTTTATTAGTAAATAATGATGTTCAAAATAAAATAGTCCCTCCGTTGCCTTCTGCACAAAACATAGTGCGAGGTGGTTGCTATGCAACAACACTAACAGCTAGCGAACATATTAGACAGAGAGAGTTGATCCATTATTTGGCTATTTATTTACATTCATTTGTATGTTGCCGTTTATTGTGCACCCACTGAAAAACTGTCCAGCATCAGTAGAATGGCTTACGAGGTTACTTATATATGTTGAGGTTGTTCTAGGCTGTTGCTTGGCGTGGCGAGAATATTGCTCCACTTTCTCCGGTCCCCGAGATTCGGCTTCCAGCAGCTCTGGAGAGAGCTTTCGCACCTGTGGCCACTAACGGTCATCATTTATCTGCTTTCAAGACCCGCATCAGAAAGCTTTTGAATGGTGGTAATTTTCCAGTTGGTCTACCTGCTCTTCACGTAGCTCTGCTTGTCGTCGTTTAGGTGCTTTCTGGAGATAGGCACTCCTCAATCCACTCCTCCATAGTAAGACCCCCCCGGAGGTCGAAGTTAATCTTAAATGTTTCCATTTTATGCTTTGTAAGTTTGTTTTGTAACGGAAGAAATGTAAATATATTTATAAAACTGACAAGTCAAATCAAGCAATCTGATTGGTCGATAGTGTTTTTGCGGACCTCTTTGATTACAGATTTGAAAACATCGTTGCTTGCTTTAAAAGTAGCACAACTCATTATGTCAAACCTTGGAAAGTATCTAGATACCCCTGCCCTAATGCCAAAGGAACTGCACACTGAATATGTTTTGCCGTTTGATGTCTATGTCTGGACCGCTGCGTAAAAAGGAGGGTTTCTGCCCCGTTACTTCTCCGCTGCTTTCTTGTTCCAGTATGAAAAGCAAACCCAACGATATACTGTTTTTCTCAGACGCGGAGGGATACTGATTTGTTGTGAAAAGTAACTTACAATTCTACCCGTGGTATACGCTCAGTATATCACGGCTAAGAACCAATCAGATTGCTTGATTTGACTTGTCCGTTTTATAATTATGTATATATATTTGTAATTATAATATCTTGTCAAATTCAACATGTATATTTTCTATTTTCTTTTCTTTTCTTTCTATTCTTGTTTTTGTTTTATTGTAAAATGTCTTTTATGCTGCAGCAACAAACACAATTTCCCAAATTGGGATCAATAAAGTACATCTTATCTTATCTTATCTTATCTTATCTGATCTTATCTTATCTTATCTTATCTTATCTTAAAGTGCTTCACAAAAATGTAAGAGCATTAAGAAATAGTGTAGAGGAAACACGTTGTAAAATGACATTTAAAAACAGTCATTAAGAGCAAAGATGATGAAATACATGAAAAATCACTTGTTTCTACAAAACACACTTAAGGAGAGGGAACATCGCACAAAGTAGGGCCTCTTTAATCTAAAGTATGTGCAGTATTTGTGATATTTGGTTTGGTGTGTGGAGAAAATATTCGATCATCTGTTAAACGGACGACTTTAACACATGATTGACAGACTGTCCGGTTCATGTTTGAGGGTCTTTACTGAATGATCCGTCTCCATTCAGACGTTTGAGTGACAGCTCTCTGAAGGCTTTCCGTTCCCTCTTCTCTCACTTTCTTCATGTAAACCTGGACTGAGTCTAATGACTGCTCCAAGGCGTTGTTTGTTTGCAGACAGAAGATGAATGAGGAAGGGTCAGGGAGCAGATGATTGATGGTGACGTGCAGAGAATTGGGAAGTCAATGCGTACACTTTAATAATGTGATGTGATTGGAGGCATTAGATATTAATGGATTCAAGCAGTTTCACAGATGATACTTCTGCTTTATTCGTCTTTGGGAAATCGTTTGCCTGGAAAGGAAATACTTAGCATGTCAACAAAATGATGATGAGGATGTATGTCGGCCTTTTATTTGCTGAAACATAAACGCAGAATAAATCATTCCTTTCATGGAAGTTTAACTTTACGAAAAGACTCTTTGGGTCAAAGTATTCATAGCTTTATGGCTTTAATTTAACCAGGCATTACAAACGTACTCTAACTTACATTTGTTTCTGATTTAAAGGTCTCCTATCATCCTCTTCTTCATCACTACATCACAGGTCTCAGATATATCCAGAGCCTGTCTCTGATTGGCTGAAACACCAAACAGATCATTGCAGCATTACCCATAATCCCCTCTGTTTCAGCCCTGTTTCCAAAGTGCTGATTCTCTGTCCGTTACTTTAGATGAAAATAAGGAGCCCCTCCCCACGCCCCTCTGAGAGACATTTGGTTACAAAGAACTCAATGGAGCTCTAGAGGAGATTCAGGTGATAAGGTGGGGGGGGGGGGGGGGGGGGTTACCTTGGTTGCTGATTGGCTAATGGTTACACAAGACAACACATCGTTATGACATCACAGCTCATTTTCAGACAGGTTTTTATAGAAATGGATCAAAAAGAGAGAGAATCTTTGTTCCTGAAACTTTCAGAGTCTCTTTCCACAGAGGGGACACATGTTGATGTAGAAGAGACATGGAGAAGAGGGGACACATGTTGATGTAGAAGAGACATGGAGAAGAGGGGACACATGTTGATGGAAGAGACATGAAGAAGAGGGGACACATGTTGATGTAGAAGAGACATGGAGAAGAGGGGACACATGTTGATGTAGAAGAGACATGAAGAAGAGGGGACACATGTTGATGTAAGAAGACATGAAGAAGAGGGGACACATGTTGATGTAAAAGAGACATGGAGAAGAGGGGACACATGTTGATGTAGAAGAGACATGAAGAAGAGGGGACACATGTTGATGTAGAAGAGACATGAAGAAGAGGGGACACATGTTGATGTAGAAGAGACATGAAGAAGAGGGGACACAGTTGATATAAAGAGACATGGAGAAGAGGGGACACATGTTGATGTAGAAGAGACATGAAGAAGAGGGGACACATGTTGATGTAAAAGAGACATGGAGAAGAGGGGACACATGTTGATGTAGAAGAGACATGAAGAAGAGGGACACATGTTGATGTAGAAGAGACATGAAGAAGAGGGGACACATGTTGATGTAGAAGAGACATGAAGAAGAGGGGACACATGTTGATGTAAAGAGACATGGAGAAGAGGGGACACATGTTGATGTAGAAGAGACATGAAGAAGAGGGGACACATGTTGATGTAGAAGAGACATGAAGAAGAGGGGACACATGTTGATGTAGAGGAGACATGGAGAAGAGGGGACACATGTTGATGTAGAAGAGACATGAAGAAGAGGGGACCATGTTGATGTAGAAGAGACATGAAGAAGAGGGGACACATGTTGATGTAGAAGAGACATGAAGAAGAGGGGACACATGTTGATGTAGAAGAGACATGAAGAAGAGGGGACACATGTTGATGTAGAAGAGACATGGAGAAGAGGGGACACATGTTGATGTAGAAGAGACATGAAGAAGAGGGGACACATGTTGATGTAGAAGAGACATGAAGAAGAGGGGACACATGTTGATGTAGAAGAGACATGAAGAAGAGGGGACACATGTTGATGAGAAGAGACATGGAGAAGAGGGGACACATGTTGATGTAGAAGAGACATGGAGAAGAGGGGACACATGTTGATGTAGAAGAGACATAAGAAGAGGGGACACATGTTGATGTAGAAGAGACATGAAGAAGAGGGGACACATGTTGATGTAGAAGAGACATGAAGAAGAGGGGACACATGTTGATGTAGAAGAGACATGGAGAAGAGGGGACACATGTTGATGTAGAAGAGACATGAAGAAGAGGGGACACATGTTGATGTAGAAGATACACGAAGAAGAGGGGACACATGTTGATGTAGAGAGACATGAAGAAGAGGGGACACATGTTGATGTAGAAGAGACATGAAGAAGAGGGGACACATGTTGATGTAGAAGAGACATGAAGAAGAGGGACACATGTTGATGTAAAAGAGACATGGAGAAGAGGGGACACATGTTGATGTAGAAGAGACATGAAGAAGAGGGGACACATGTTGATGTAAAAGAGACATGAAGAAGAGGGGACACATGTTAATGTAAAAGAGACATGGAGAAGAGGGGACACATGTTGATGTAGAAGAGACATGAAGAAGAGGGGACACATGTTGATGTAGAAGAGACATGAAGAAGAGGGGACACATGTTGATGTAGAAGAGACATGAAGAAGAGGGGACACATGTTGATGTAAAAGAGACATGGAGAAGAGGGGACACATGTTGATGTAGAAGAGACATGAAGAAGAGGGGACACATGTTGATGTAGAAGAGACATGAAGAAGAGGGGACACATGTTGATGTAGAAGAGACATGAAGAAGAGGGGACACATGTTGATGTAAAGAGACATGGAGAAGAGGGGACACATGTTGATGTAGAAGAGACATGAAGAAGAGGGGACACATGTTGATGTAGAAGAGACATGAAGAAGAGGGGACACATGTTGATGTAGAGAGACATGGAGAAGAGGGGACACATGTTGATGTAGAAGAGACATGAAGAAGAGGGGACACATGTTGATGTAGAAGAGACATGAAGAAGAGGGGACACATGTTGATGTAGAAGAGACATGAAGAAGAGGGGACACATGTTGATGTAGAAGAGACATGAAGAAGAGGGGACACATGTTGATGTAGAAGAGACATGGAGAAGAGGGGACACATGTTGATGTAGAAGAGACACATGTTGATGTAGAAGAGACATGAAGAAGAGGGGACACACGTTGATGTAAAAGAGACATGGAGAAGAGGGGACACATGTTGATGTAGAAGAGACATGAAGACGAGGGGACACATGTTGATGTAGAAGAGACACATGTTGATGTAGAAGAGACATGAAAAAGAGGGGACACATGTTGATGTAAAAGAGACATGGAGAAGAGGGGACACATGTTGATGTAGAAGAGACATGAAGAAGAGGGGACACATGTTGATGTAGAAGAGACATGGAGAAGGGGACACATGTTGATGTAGAAGAGACATGGAGAAGAGGGGACACATGTTGATGTAGAAGAGACATAAAGAAGAGGGGACACATGTTGATGTAGAAGAGACATGAAGAAGAGGGGACACATGTTGATGTAGAAGAGACATGAAGAAGAGGGGACACATGTTGATGTAGAAGAGACATGGAGAAGAGGGGACACATGTTGATGTAGAAGAGACATGAAGAAGAGGGGACACATGTTGATGTAGAAGATACACGAAGAAGAGGGGACACATGTTGATGTAGAGGAGACATGAAGAAGAGGGGACACATGTTGATGTAGAAGAGACATGAAGAAGAGGGGACACATGTTGATGTAGAAGAGACATGAAGAAGAGGAGACACATGTTGATGTAAAAGAGACATGGAGAAGAGGGGACACATGTTGATGTAGAAGAGACATGAAGAAGAGGGGACACATGTTGATGTAAAAGAGACATGAAGAAGAGGGGACACATGTTAATGTAAAAGAGACATGGAGAAGAGGGACACATGTTGATGTAGAAGAGACATGAAGAAGAGGGGACACATGTTGATGTAGAAGAGACATGAAGAAGAGGGGACACATGTTGATGTAGAAGAGACATGAAGAAGAGGGGACACATGTTGATGTAAAAGAGACATGGAGAAGAGGGACACATGTTGATGTAGAAGAGACATGAAGAAGAGGGGACACATGTTGATGTAGAAGAGACATGAAGAAGAGGGGACACATGTTGATGTAGAAGAGACATGAAGAAGAGGGGACACATGTTGATGTAAAAGAGACATGGAGAAGAGGGGACACATGTTGATGTAGAAGAGACATGAAGAAGAGGGGACACATGTTGATGTAGAAGAGACATGAAGAAGAGGGGACACATGTTGATGTAGAGGAGACATGGAGAAGAGGGGACACATGTTGATGTAGAAGAGACATGAAGAAGAGGGGACACATGTTGATGTAGAAGAGACATGAAGAAGAGGGACACATGTTGATGTAGAAGAGACATGAAGAAGAGGGGACACATGTTGATGTAGAAGAGACATGAAGAAGAGGGGACACATGTTGATGTAGAAGAGACATGGAGAAGAGGGGACACATGTTGATGTAGAAGAGACACATGTTGATGTAGAAGAGACATGAAGAAGAGGGGACACACGTTGATGTAAAAGAGACATGGAGAAGAGGGGACACATGTTGATGTAGAAGAGACATGAAGACGAGGGGACACATGTTGATGTAGAAGAGACACATGTTGATGTAGAAGAGACATGAAAAAGAGGGGACACATGTTGATGTAAAAGAGACATGGAGAAGAGGGGACACATGTTGATGTAGAAGAGACATGAAGAAGAGGGGACACATGTTGATGTAGAAGAGACATGGAGAAGAGGGGACACATGTTGATGTAGAAGAGACACATGTTGATGTAGAAGAGACATGAAGAAGAGGGGACACATGTTGATGTAGAAGAGACATGAAGAAGAGGGGACACATGTTGATGTAGAAGAGACATGGAGAAGAGGGGACACATGTTGATGTAGAAGAGACACATGTTGATGTAGAAGAGACATGAAGAAGAGGGGACACACGTTGATGTAAAAGAGACATGGAGAAGAGGGGACACATGTTGATGTAGAAGAGACATGAAGACGAGGGGACAAGTTGATGTAGAAGAGACACATGTTGATGTAGAAGAGACATGAAAAAGAGGGGACACATGTTGATGTAAAAGAGACATGGAGAAGAGGGGACACGATGTAGAGAGACAAAAAACATGGCAAGAAAGGAAAAAGAGGGGACACATGTTGATGTAGAAGAGACATGAAGAAGAGGGGACACATATGTTGATGTAGAAGAGACATGGAGAAGAGGGGACACATGTTGATGTAGAAGAGACATGAAGAAGAGGGGACACATGTTGATGTAGAAGACATGGAGAAGAGGGGACACATGTTGATGTAGAAGAGACACATGTTGATGTAGAAGAGACATGAAGAAGAGGGGACACATGTTGATGTAGAAGAGACATGAAAGAGGGGACACATGTTGATGTAGAAGAGATATGAAGAAGAGGGGACACATGTTGATGTAGAAGAGACATGAGAAGAGGGGACACATGTTGATGTAGAAGAGACATGAAGAAGAGGGGACACATGTTGATGTAGAAGAGACATGAAGAAGAGGGGACACATGTTGATGTAGAAGAGACATGAAGAAGAGGGGACACATGTTGATGTAGAAGAGACATGAAGAAGAGGGGACACAGTTGATGTAGAAGAGACATGAAGAAGAGGGGACACATGTTGATGTAGAAGAGACAGAAGAAGAGGGGACACATGTTGATGTAAGAGACATGAAGAAGAGGGGACACATGTTGATGTAGAAGATACACGAAGAAGAGGGGACACATGTTGATGTAGAAGAGACATGAAGAAGAGGGGACACATGTTGATGTAGAAGAGACATGAAGAAGAGGGGACACATGTTGATGTAGAAGAGACATGAAGAAGAGGGGACACATGTTGATGTAGAAGAGACATGAAGAAGAGGGGACACATGTTGATGTAGAAGAGACATGAAGAAGAGGGGACACATGTTGATGTAGAAGAGACATGAAGAAGAGGGGACACATGTTGATGTAGAAGAGACATGAAGAAGAGGGGACACATGTTGATGTAGAGGAGACATGAAGAAGAGGGGACACATGTTGATGTAGAGGAGACATGAAGAAGAGGGGACACATGTTGATGTAGAGGAGACATGAAGAAGAGGGGACACATGTTGATGTAGAAGAGACATGAAGAAGAGGGGACACATGTTGATGTAGAAGGAACATGAAGAAGAGGGGACACA
The DNA here is from genome assembly GCA_028583405.1 of Pogonophryne albipinna. Taxonomy (NCBI): domain Eukaryota; kingdom Metazoa; phylum Chordata; class Actinopteri; order Perciformes; family Artedidraconidae; genus Pogonophryne; species Pogonophryne albipinna. The sequence goes on from JAPTMU010000093.1 coordinate 72,473, forward strand.
TGTTGATGTAGAAGATACACGAAGAAGAGGGGACACATGTTGATGTAGAAGAGACATGAAGAAGAGGGGACACATGTTGATGTAGAAGAGACATGAAGAAGAGGGGACACATGTTGATGTAGAAGAGACATGAAGAAGAGGGGACAGATGTTGATGTAGAAGAGACATGAAGAAGAGGGGACACATGTTGATGTAGAAGAGACATGGAGAAGAGGGGACACAAGCCAATGAAGTTGACCTAAAATGTTTGTCTTATCGGTTTCTGGGTTAGGGCTGAGAATGTGATCACATGATTCCTTCCGATGTTATTGCAGATCGGCTGTAAGCTAGTTAGATAAGATAAACTAGTCATTTCCAATATACTGACAAAACGAGCTAAATGTCATGTTTATGGCACATTTGAGTTTTTATATTGGAATTGTTTCTGAAGCTGCAGCGTTCCTCCTAATGAAAAGGGTTCCGGGTCATTGTAGCGCGTTTTGTCGTCCAGTGTAAAAGCCTCTCAATAGGACCGAGCAATAAGAGGAGATAACCGTCACCACCTCGTGGTCAGTATCATTGGAGTTCTTTGGAATTTAGTTGTGTTGCACATATTGCAAAACCTCTTTGCACAACAACCAGACCCACTCCAAACTCACCGACTCTCCGACACAAAGAGAAACTGCCTGTGGGATCGGGCTATGATCCGTAATGGAAACGAGACGAGAGTCAGGACGACATGTGAAGAAGGAAAGGCACGAAGGAACCATTACACTTTATGGGTTTCATTTATCTAATTTCAAAGAGAACAAATAAAAGAATCCCTGGAAAGCACTCAGGTGTGCCTCAATCTGCTTCATGCATTGTTTACTGGTGTTCAAACTATTGGATTTGCCCTGATGTCATTATCTCTCGGTGTTCAGACAGCTGCAGGGTCAACAGCGTTATTAAATACAAATCGTTTGGCTCTGATCCCGATCAGCTGGTATCAATGTGATCCGGCAGTGTTACATATTGTTAGGGCTGTACAAGGGCGTGGAATCAAATGCACGATGCAGAGACAAACAAAGTATCAACATAAAGTGTTTTAATGTAGACAGGTCATAACACACTGAATACATAAAGCAACAAAACAAAAACTACTAATACACTAATCTAACTCTATGGACGATAACTCTATGGACTATAACTCTATGGACTATAACTCTATGGACAATGACAAAAGGATCTTACGCTGGAAGGCTTGGAACACACAAGACAATCTGGCAACGAGACAGGGGAAGACGAGAACTATATACAGACCTGGCGGCAGACATACATCTCTGGGCGGGCATTTGATTTACCAGGGCGGGCCCACCACGACACCTACATTTCCCGGGAAATCTGAATTGTCAACGGGGGGGGGGCTGTTAGATGCTCGCGATTTGTCAACGGGGGGGAGGGAGGGAGGCGCTCGTGAATTTCGTGAATTGAAAGAGAGGGGTTTTAGGTTGCCATAAGGCTGTTGACGGTCTTATGTATCCATTGGTTGGTTTTGTGGCACATTTGTAACGCTGTGCCAACTTGAGCGCACGCAGGGTGGAGAGGTGGAGTGAGGTTGAGCGATGGAGAGAAAGGGAGAGAGAGAGATTGAGCGAGGCAGAGAGCCTGTGCAGCGGTCTGCTTGCGCACAGAGCAGGAGTTTGTGAGAGAGCCGGCTTGAGAGTAAATTTCTCTTCAAAATATAATTGATTGCCAGCTGACTTGCTTGCTCGTTGGTAACAGGCCTAACTGGTTTCTTCTAATGTGCTGCATCTGGCGCTGAGTTGCCAGATTCCTTTCGTGAACTTCTAGCAAGAGTAAACTAACTGACAGGCTGCTGTGCCGCATCTCACTCTAAAACCCACACGACTCAACCCAGCGAAAAACCAGTCTTGCGCGCAGCCTTTCATTCAGAATTTCCTAGCAAAAGAAAAAAATGATATTAAATTAATGCAAAAATAAATATTAGGACAAAGCCCTACAAATAACAACAATAAACATAATAATAAAACAATAAAAATGTGGTATTCAGCCCATGACGCCGGGTCTGACTATATATACTAGACAGACAACACCAGGTGAAGACAATTTAGACAATCACAACCGTGGGAAAAAAGACAAGGCAGGAAACGTACTTTAGACACATGAGGGTAGACAAGACTATCAAAAATAAAACAGGAACCTATCTAAACACATAACATGAAACCTCAACTAGGGAACAATCTTAGCAGAGCCGTCTACGCACAACACATATTTGTGATTGGACCTGGTGCAAATATGTTTTCTAAGAGTCCAGCCGATTTAAAAGTAGACGATAAAGGCACGTTTTAAAGTTTAAGTTAAGCGTAAAAACAAGAATTTGGTCCTAACTTTTTTACAGACTAATAATTGCTAAATATTGCCACATTTTATACACAAGTGTTTTTGTCTTTTGTTTTTTAGCTGTTAAGGTTATGTGTATAGTTAAATTAAAATCGGGTGTAAGTACTTGTCTTTAGCATCCTTTTTTAATGCTCAATTGTTTCCTTAAAAATACTTATTTTGTATTATCCTTATATATTTCTTTTTTTTACCTACTTTGCAACTTATTTTTTTAGATTGTTTATGTTCGCACCACCAGATACTAAAGCAGATTCCTTGTATGTGTAAACGTACCTGGCAATAAACTTGATTCTGATTCTTAAGAAGAGAGAAGTATAGGATCAATGCAATCCACTGAAACAACTGGAATACATGCTTTACTCTGTGTACTTTTATCAGGTACATAATGTCAGAAAACGCAGTTCTTGATCACGCATCAAAGCACATGGACGACCAGTTCTTTGGTGAGTTGTAGTGATGACCGTCGAGTCCAACCGCCTTTACTTTGAGCAGATAATTGTTTGTTTTATTACCGGTTTCCCCTTCTAACAGCAGCCATATTGCAGGATGTTGTTTTGCTGCTCAGTCCAACTGAATGGGGCGAGTGTTCGGGGGTAAAGTGACGTCAGGGCAAACCATCTATTGCTGCTTGTAGGGGCACATTTTGCAACATATCAGAAGAATTACATGAACTCACCCGTTAGAAGTTCAAGCAAAAGTCTATAAGCCCACCGATCACTTGTGAAGGTTGTGTAGATATTGCCGTATTACATGGTGCTGCCAGCCACTTGATTTGGTATTGATTAGATGATTGGATGATGTTCTTATATCGTCACCTGAGAAGATTAATCTACATGTCCATATTTAGGATATTTGTGTCATCACAAAAGGTGAAGAGATCAAATCAAATCAAATCAACTTTTATTTATATAGCACATTTATAAACGATTTTTGGTCGAGCCAAAGTGCTGTACATATAATAAAAATAGCCTACACACTTAGTGTCACCTAGACACTTTACAGCAAATACAACAGCACAGATTGTTCAGAATATCAGTATGAGAAAAACGACACCCTCTATCCATAGACCCTCTGTCCTTAGACCCTCTGTCCTTAGACCCTCACATCGTACAAGGAAAAACTTCCAGAGAAAACCCACAGTTTAAAGGGAACATGGGAGAAACCTCAGACAGAGCAACAGAGGAGGGATCCCCCTCCCAGGACGGACAGACGTGCAATAGATGCCGTGTGTAAATGGAAGAGATAATACATTTTACAGCATATAGACCGAATGTTAGGAAATGCATGTGTCTGTAATAAGAAGATGAATCCACGAGGATGTCAGCTACAATCCTGTGGGAGCCATCAGGGAAGCAGCATGACGAGACCCAAGGCAGGACCTCAGAGACAGGTTCAGCCACGACCCGAAGTCCACGACTTAATCCAGAACTCAGGATAGAGGATCCAAGACACAGGACTACAGCAAGAGGATCAGCCTCCACTCCGGATCCCGGCGTAGATATAGATACAAAACAAGAAGAAAGATTTGGCTGGGTTAATCGGAACAAGAGAATACACAGACACAGACAGAGAGGGAAAAGGGCATTGGATCAAAGCTATTCTTGATAACCCTCTAGAAAGATCTCATGAACTTCCCCACTCAATCTATCAAGACCCGAGCAGTTCTATTAGATATAAGAAACAGAGAGAGGGAGCACAACAACCTGTGAGATGACAAAACTATCGTCTGACTCCTCATACAGCTGTAAACATTTTTAAATGTAAAGCCTTTTTGGAAAGTTTAAAAGAATTAGAAGAGAGGAACTGAGGTCAACAGGAAACTGGAGTTTTTTTTAGCCGAAGTAGTAACCCTTCTAACATTTCATTTTCTAACACAAAGCTCCACCTGGTTTCTGTTGATGCTGTGATCTCTATCTTGTGATGGGAACCCCTGTGTCATTGTTGGTGTGTTATTAATCAGCAGCATGTGCCTCGACTCACAACAGCATCAACAAACATACTGACTTTCTGTTGTTTTAACAAAGCCAAGGTCCACTCTGCAAAATGAGATCATACCTTGTTTATTAGATCATAATCTAAATTCACTTCCCCAGTAAACCTTCATTCCTTCTTTGTTCCAGTCTGTTGTCAATAGTTATCACATTCAGTCTGATTGTTTCCACCTGAAAAATAAACAGCTTGAATCTGATAAACTGAATTCATTCTTTGTGTTCAATAAAAGGAGGAATTCTTGAGGCATTTCTTTAATTCAGTGCCAGAATCAAAACTCAAAACATTCTTCTTGATGCCCATTCCTCAACTTTGTCTGTTTTTTTTGTTTGTTTGTTTGCTACCTAGGACGTCTCACATACACAATAAATTGTAGTCAGTCGTAGCTTGATCATTGCCGGTGAGGTTTTATCTTGTTCAGACCCTGTTGCGTTCTAAAACACGTCTGTTAGATGTCATCGTGAGTCTGGCGTGAATTTTGCAGTTTATCAAACAATTAATCATTGATTAGATCCATATGACTCTGATTCACTTATTAAAAGATAACACATGGTGTATTTATGTTGCACTTCTAGCTTATTATGAAGTCATGCAGGGATAGCTGAAAACACTTTTCATGGGTGGAATCTCCCTTTTGGTTCCAGGAAAGTTTTAGATCTTCCAAAGAAATGACCACACTAACATTATACAGCATCCATCCATCCATCCATCCATCCATCCATCCATCCATCCAACCATCCAACCATCCATCCATCCATCCATCCATCCATCCATCCAACCATCCAGCCATCCATCCATCCATTAATCCATTAATCCTTCAAATTAACCACCCCTTCATCTGTGTGTCCGTCCAACCAACCAACCATTAATTCATCCTTACATCCTTCCAACTAATCAACCCTCCATCCATCCATCCTATTACCAGTCTTTCTGTCCGTCCGTCCAACCAACCAACCAACCATCCATCCAACCAACCAACCAACCAACCAACCAACCAACCAACCAACCAACCAACCAACCAACCAACCAACCAACCAACCAACCAACCAACCAACCAACCAACCAACCAACCAACCAACCATTAATTCATCCTTACATCCTTCCAACTAATCAACCCTCCATCCATCCATCCTATTACCAGTCTTTCTGTCCGTCCGTCCGTCCAACCAACCAATCAACCAACCAACCATCCAACCAACCAACCAACCAACCAACCAACCAACCAACCAACCAACCAACCAACCAACCAACCAACCAACCAACCAACCAACCAACCAACCAACCATTAATTCATCCTTACATCCTTCCAACTAATCAACCCTCCATCCATCCATCCTATTACCAGTCTTTCTGTCCATCCAACCATCCATCCAACCAACCAACCAACCAACCAACCAACCAACCAACCAACCAACCAACCAACCATCCAACCATCCAACCAACCAACCAACCAACCAACCAACCAACCAACCAACCAACCAACCAACCAACCAACCAACCACCCACCATCCATCCATCCAACCATTTTCTCTAGATCGTCTCTGGATCTTCTGCTTTTAGCGCATGTTATATCTTTAAGGACCTAATGATACAAAAAAGGCTATTCAAATGGTTGTACAATACAAACATTTACCAGCTAATGTATAGACGTTTATTTCCCAATGAATCTCTATGGGAAAAGGCATTTTTGGGCACAAAGACGTCAAGGACTCACACAGAAGTTGTAGTACCACAGTTTGGCCATTATGAAAACCTGCTTCAACACAGCTCACATCCTTGTGCCTTGTTACCCACCGTTTAGGACCATATCAACTTATATAGTATTTAGTTATGAATACTTTTTTTCAGGTGGGAATCTGTGAATGGGTGTGCATCATAGACTTTGATCCTAACGCCACACAGTGACCCGATGGTAAGAAAAACCTCTGATCTGTTTTGTATTTTCAGTATGACCGCCTGGCCTTTAAACGGTTTAATGTCCGTGACTTGTTTTGACAGCAGGAAATCTAGTGTTCGGTCAGCCTTACCGAATCAAACGTCTCAGCTGTCAGTCATCACCACTTGTTTATTATTTCTTTTATAAAACACAAAAGGAGGATTAACGTGACATAAAACAGACAGAACGCGGTTTGGCAGGAGCTTCAAAGGGGAGAAGATTGAATCAAAGTGTAACAGTGTTTTAGATTATGGGAACATACTGAAGCGATATGTAACGTATATGATGTTTTCTCTGGAGGCCGTCACAGGTTAAACTAACTCTCTCGGTAGGATCCATGTTTTGGTTCGACATCTTTCTCTGGAACATTTTGACACCAGATGTCGGGTTTTTACTACCTCATTAGGGTTTCCTATGAAAGCAGGATTTCTTCTCAGATTTGAGGAAATAAAACCCTGCTGATATTTCGTCCTGGAGGTTATATCAATGTTGCATCGTCCATGTCTTTTCTTCACTTGTTTATAGCACATACTGTACATCTGTTCAAAATCCAAATATGTATATAATATTACAATGAGGAGAATTTTATTCCACCGTACAGTGTTACATTTTATTCATGTTTTTTCAACTTCTATATAATATACTTATTCCTGCATATTTACTTGCACCATTGTGTCACTTGCACTATTTTATGTCATGCTAAAGAGGCCCTATTCTATGTTTTGAGCTTTTCACTTCCCTGTAGTGTGTTCTGTAGGTTTTAGTGCATGTAAATGGTCTGCAAAGACTAAAATCCCAACGTTCCGGAACATAATGATATCACTATGTAACAGATGCGCTCCTATTGGCTAGCAGCTCCAACACATTGTCCGTGATAGACTAAGGGGCGGGATATTTCTAAGCAGGTTGACCAATCACAACAGAGCCGGCCAGCTAACCAATCAGAGCAGACTGGGCTCTGGTTTCAGACAGAGGGCGACACACACACTCTCTCTCACACACACACACACACACACACACACACACACACACACACACACACACACACACACACACACACACACACACACACACACACACACACACACACACACACACACACACACACACACACACACAGATCCCGGCTCATGTTCTGAATGATTTAGGGATGTAGCTGTTGATCCAGAGGTCAGGGTGGCTGATCATTGTAATCTCTGCTTTCTGCAGCTGATAACATCTGTCTGCACATTTCTGGAACCTCGCAGACGACGAAAAGCCTGACAGACCTCAAATGAACCCTCAGAAAGAAAAATATGTTGTTAAACTTATTGGTGAAAATCACTAACATAATCTCGTACTGCACTTTTTTTACTACGTGTTTGTGTGCTAAAAGGAAGATATGAGGAAAAGCTAAAATTGTTCTACGTGGAGCTTCTTAAAAGGCGTAGACTGTTTGCTCGACTTCAGCAATACATAATATAAATAATAATACATCTAAATTGTAAGATTTGTCAAGCTTTTGCTCAAGGCACTCCTTCAGCTATGACTGTACTGTGCAGCTTCTATGTATACATGCATGAATGTTAATGTGAAGAGGTATAAATGGAAAGATCTCATGCAGACTCAGCAGTTGTTCCCTGAAAATACATAAAACAACCCAAACACAGATTAGAAAGTTATTACTAACCACTCACTATTTAACTGTCAGCTCCATTTGTCATGAAAAACAGTTAATCGCTGCTTTAGCTAAGAGTCCTCTCCTGCTGATGTTCAGGTGTATATCAGTATGTAGTGTCTCTACTTTAAAGAGTCCTCTCCTGCTGGTAGTGTCTCTACTTTAAAGAGTCCTCTCCTGCTGATGTTCAGGTGTATATCAGTATGTAGTGTCTCTACTTTAAAGAGTCCTCTCCTGCTGATGTTCAGGTGTATATCAGTATGTAGCGTCTCTACTTTAAAGAGTCCTCTCCTGCTGATGTTCAGGTGTATATCAGTATGTAGTGTCTCTACTTTAAAGAGTCCTCTCCTGCTGATGTTCAGGTGTATATCAGTATGTAGTACCTCTACTTTAAAGAGTCCTCTCCTGCTGATGTTCAGGTGTATATCAGTATGTAGTGTCTCTACTTTAAAGAGTCCTCTCCTGCTGATGTTCAGGTGTATATCAGTATGTAGTGTCTCTACTTTAAAGAGTCCTCTCCTGCTGATGTTCAGGTGTATATCAGTATGTAGTGTCTCTACTTTAAAGAGTCCTCTCCTGCTGATGTTCAGGTGTATATCAGTATGTAGTACCTCTACTTTAAAGAGTCCTCTCCTGCTGATGTTCAGGTGTATATCAGTATGTAGTGTCTCTACTTTAAAGAGTCCTCTCCTGCTGATGTTCAGGTGTATATCAGTATGTAGTGTCTATACTTTAAAGAGTCCTCTCCTGCTGATGTCCAGGTGTATGTCAGTATGTAGTGTCTCTACTTTAAAGAGTCCTCTCCTGCTGATGTTCAGGTGTATATCAGTATGTAGTGTCACTACTTTAAAGAGTCCTCTCCTGCTGATGTCCAGGTGTATGTCAGTATGTAGTGTCACTACTTTAAAGAGTCCTCTCCTGCTGATGTTCAGGTGTATATCAGTATGTAGTGTCACTACTTTAAAGAGTCCTCTCCTGCTGATGTCCAGGTGTATGTCAGTATGTAGTGTCTCTACTTTAAAGAGTCCTCTCCTGCTGATGTTCAGGTGTATATCAGTATGTAGTGTCTCTACTTTAAAGAGTCCTCTCCTGCTGATGTTCAGGTGTATATCAGTATGTAGTGTCACTACTTTAAAGAGTCCTCTCCTGCTGATGTTCAGGTGTATATCAGTATGTAGTGTCACTACTTTAAAGAGTCCTCTCCTGCTGATGTCCAGGTGTATGTCAGTATGTAGTGTCTCTACTTTAAAGAGTCCTCTCCTGCTGATGTTCAGGTGTATATCAGTATGTAGTGTCTCTACTTTAAAGAGTCCTCTCCTGCTGATGTTCAGGTGTATATCAGTATGTAGTATCTCTACTTTAAATAGTCCTCTCCTGCTGATGTTCAGGTGTATATCAGTATGTAGTGTCACTACTTTAAAGAGTCCTCTCCTGCTGATGTCCAGGTCTATGTCAGTATGTAGTGTCTCTACTTTAAAGAGTCCTCTCCTGCTGATGTTCAGGTGTATATCAATATGTAGTGTCTCTACTTTAAAGAGTTGACGGCTTCGGGCCTTGTAATATTGCACATGTGGTTTAGTTTGAAAGTGTTCCCCCTCCCGTTTTGTCTGTGGCTGGTGATTGTGTTCACCTGGTGCCTTGTGTTGTCTCCTCCCTCCCCACCTGTGTCTTATTGGCCTGCTTAGTGTGTGTGTATTTAGGCTCTGTTTTCCCTGTCAGTGGATAGGTAGTGTGTGTGAGATCCTTGTGGCTGGTGACTGTTCACGGGTAACAGTCATATTGAGGATGTGAATCATGTGCCGATGATTTAATAAGTGCCCACACTGGGTTATATTTGAACTCTCTGCCTCCTTGCTTGGTCGGGCCGCTCAATGGTCAGCTTCACAAGAGTCCTCTGTATATCAGTATGTAGTGTCTCTACTTTAAAGAGTCCTCTGTATATCAATATGTAGTGTGACTCTGCAGCCCCTCTTTTCACCATCTGTCTGAAACCAGAGCCCAGTCTGCTCTGATTGGTTAGCTGGCCGGCTCTGTTGTGATTGGTCAACCACTTAGAGATGTCCCACCCCTTAGCCTATCACTTTCAATGTGTTGGAGTGCTAGCCAATAGAACCACAATGTATTACATTACATTCAGAAGATGGGAAACAGAACTTTTGCAACAACATTCCTGAATAAAAGTCCTAAAAACAAGATAACATTGATTCAACAAGCACATTGCTTATTTTTATATCTCTAATAATGTTTAAATGACCTGTTGTTTGTTGTTCTTTAACACACCGTAAACTCTTTAGGGGTACCTAGTGTTCTTTTTTCCTTTATATAACAGATAAGTGAAATTCCACCGCATTTAGAAGTCTAAATATAGCACTGGCGGAAGATAATTTACTTTTTACTGACACATTTTATTTACTAACACATGCAGTTTCTTAACTAGAAGAATCTGTGTAAGACTGGAACAACCTGTTAACCCTCAATACTGTGAAAACAAAGGATTTAATGCAAACACTTTGAGTTTACACATGTATAATACACCCCCATGAGGTAAGCTGAACATTTGATCCCCATACTATCAGCATTTATCTGCAGCTGTAACAGCGTCCAGTCATCGGTCTTTATTCCAGATGTTTAACCTAGCTGCAGAGAGCAATGCATGCTGGGTATTATGATGTCTCCTATTCCCCTTTATGCTTCTACCTTTCCATATTATGTGTTGCTTCTGGTTAAAGTGTAATTGGTATCATTTTAAATAGCAGCTTTATCTACATTTATTGCCAAATAAATAAATGTAACTTATTAAGAAATTGAAATAAATGATACAATTAAATTACCATTCAAAATTAAATAAAAAATGAAAATAAAAGCATTAAATAAATACATTAAAATACAAAGGGTAGGGGAAAGTCATACATTCAATAAATGAATGACTTAAAATAAATAAAACATTTAAATACAAATGTAAAATCAAATTAAAAAGAAAAGTAAATTAAAGTTGTGTGTGTGTGGCCTAGCATTACTATCCTTGTGGGGACCTACATCTGTTTACGCAGTCACGTGTGGGGACTGGCTTCCCTTATGGGGACATAATGGAGGTCCCCATGAGGGGAATAATTAATTTTAGGGTGAAGACTTGGTTAAGGTAAGGGTTAGGGTTAGGGTAAGGGTGAGGGAATGCTCCGGTTTTGTGACAAAATTAACATGGGATCACTCCGGTGTGTGCATCACCCTGGGTCTCTGCCTGTGTGCCTGTGAGTGTGAGACCCTGCTAACAGCAGTGACTCTGCTGTACTTATCTTCTTGTACATTTCATGAGTCAAATGTGGACGAAATGGACAGTTTCCTGTCCATATGACCGGCTGTTTATGCAGTCAAATGTGCATTTGAATAAAACAGTTTAATGCACTTTTAACACTCATGTACCCACGATTCAAGCTGCTTTCCTGGGTTACAAAGAGCTGTGAAGCAGCCTGTCCTCTGGGTGCAGTCTGGGTGGGAGAGCCATGTGCTGCAAGGAGCTCTCTGTGTCTCTGTGTGAGTCTCACACCCCGCTTCTCTCTGGGTGCTCTCTCTGTATTCACAGCACATTTCCCCAGATTTCAAAGACTCATTGCTGGGTAGAAAAGCCTTGTGCATCACCCTGGAGCTCTGCATAGGTGCCTGTGAGTGTGAGACCCTGCTAACAGCAGTGAACCTGCTGCCAGCATTACGAACATATTAATCAGGCGTTTTAGGCAAGGCAAGGCAAGGCAAGGCAAGGCAAGGCAAGGCAAGGCAAGTTTATTTATATAGCACTTTTCAACACAAGGCAATTCAAAGTGCTTTACAAAAAATGAAAGACATTAAGAAAATGGCATTTAAAATCATTAAAAAGAAAAGCGAATAAAATAAACATTAAATGAAAAAATACATGGATAAAAGTTACAGTGCAGTCTAAGATACGAATAGTTCAATTAAAAGCAGCGACAAAAAGAAAAGTCTTCTTGCTGGATTTAAAAGTAGTCAGAGTTGCAGCGGACCTGCAGGTTTCTGGGAGTTTGTTCCAGATATTTGGAGCATAATAACTGAACGCTGCTTCTCCATGTTTAGTTCTGACTCTGGGGACAGAAAGCTGACCAGTCCCTGAAGACCTGAGAGATCTGGATGGTTCATAATTTAGCAGGAGGTCAGAAATGTATTTTGGGCCTAAACCATTCAGTGCTTTATAAACCAGCAGCAGTATTTTGAAATCTATTCTTTGACACACAGGAAGCCAGTGTAAAGACTTCAGAACAGGAGTGATGTGATCCACTTTCTTAGTGTTAGTGAGGACTCGAGCAGCGGCGTTCTGAATCAGCTGCAGCTTTCTAATAGATTTTTTAGTGAGACCTGTGAAGACACCATTACAGTAGTCGAGTCTACTGAAGATAAAAGCATGGACAAGTTATTCCAAATCCTGCTGTGACATTAGTCTTTTAATCCTAGATATATTCTTTAGGTGATAGTAAGCTGATTTAGTAACTGTTTTAATGTGACTGTTGAAACTCAGGTCAGAGTCCATGACTACACCTAGATTTCTGGCTTTATCTGTTGTTTTGAACATTGCAGACTGAAGCTCAGCGCTAACTTTTATACGTTCTGCCTTGGCTCCAAAAACCATTACCTCAGTTTTATCTTTGTTTAATTGGAGAAAGTTCTGACACATCCAGTCATTGATTTGTTCAATGCACTTACTCAGTGTTTGAATTGGAGCATAGTCTCCTGGTGAAATTGTTACGTAAATGTGTGTGTCATCCGCATAGCTATGGTAACTTATTTTGTTGTTTTTCATTATCTGAGCCAGTGGTAGCATGTAGACGTTAAAGAGAAGAGGCCCCAAGATGGAGCCTTGAGGTACCCCACATGTCATATTTGTCAACTCAGATGTGTATTTACCTATAGAAACAAAGTTGTTTCTGTCCTTTAAGTAGGATTCAAACCAATTTAGAACTGTTTACGAAAGTCCCACCCAGTTTTCCAGTCGGTCTAGTAATATGTTGTGGTCAACAGTGTCAAACGCAGCACTAATAATACTAACACTGAAGTTCTGCCACTCTCTGTGTTTAAGTGGATGTCATTAAAGACCTTTACAAGAGCAGTCTCAGTGCTGTGGTTTGGACGGAAGCCTGACTGGAACACATCCAAACAGTTATTTAAATGCAATAAATTACTCCACTGTTGAAAAACAACTTTTTCAATGATTATACCAAGAAATGGGAGGTTTGATATGGGCCTGTAATTGTTCATTACTGAAGCATCTAGATTATTCTTTTTTAAGAGCGGTTTAATGACTGCAGTTTTCAGGGCCTGTGGAAAAATACCTGAGTGAAGAGATTTGTTTACTATATGAAGTAGATCTGAGGCCATGCAAGGCAAAACATCTTTGAAAAATCCTGTTGGAATAATATCAAGGCAGCAGGAGGAGGATTTCAGAAGTTGAATAATGTCCTCTAGGTTTTTATCATTAATCTGTTGGAATTGTGTCATGATGTCTGAATTGATATTAGGTGGACACAGAGACAACGCATTTGCTGTACCTGATGCAGAGGCACTGACTGCTTGTCTGATTTTCTGAATGTTGTCAGTGAAGAAGGCAAAATCATTGCACGCCTTGGTGGATAGAAATTCAGAGGCTACTGACACTGGGGGGTTAGTTAGTCTGTCGACGGTAGCAAACAAGGCACGTGCGTTGTTTTTGTTTTCGGTAATGATGTCATAGAAGAAAGACTGTCGTGCGTTTTTCAATTCCAAATTATAAAGGCCAAGTCTCTCTTTATAGATTTCAAAGTGAACCTGGAGATTTGTTTTTCGCCACCTGCGTTCAGCTTTTCGACATTCTCTTTTTTCTGTTCTCACGGTCATGGCCTTTCTCCATGGAGATATTTTCTTGCCAGACACTTCCTTTACCTTAGTTGGAGCAATGGCATCTATAACATTTTAAATGTTTGAATTAAAATGATCTACTATCTAATTTACTGAGATGTTAGCAGGGGCAAGTGTGGAAGAAAAATTCTGAGTAAACATTTCCCTAGTATTTTCAGTTAAATATCGCTTTGTGGTTACCTCTTTTTGAACATTTTTGTGAACAGAAATAGAGCTCTCAAAGAAAACACAGGAATGGTCAGAGAGTGCAACATCAGTCACCACAACCTTAGAGATATTCAGACCCTTTGAGATAATTAAGTCCAGAGTGTGCCCCTTATTGTGCCTGGGCTCCGTCACATGCTGAGTCAGTCCATAGCTATCAAGAACACAAAACAGTTATTTTGCCCCTCTGTCCTGGGGGTTGTCAACATGGATGTTAAAATCACCAACAATGACTAGACGGTCAAAGTCAATACACACTATAGACAGCAGTTCGGTAAAATCATCAAAAAAGCTTGCACAGTATTTGGGTGGTCTATAGATATTTAGGAACAGAGCTCGAGAGGAGCATTTCAGCTCAAGGGCCACATATTCAAAAGAAGCAAAGTTCCCATAAGATGTCTTCCTGCATTGAAGGGAATCATTGAACAGAATAGCAACTCCACCCCCTTTCTTATGCATTCTTTCCTGACTCATAAAACTAAAGTTGGGAGGGGTTGATTCGATAAGAACAGCTGCACTGTTATTTTGTTCAATCCAAGTTTCTGTTAAAAACATAAAATCGAGATTGTGCTCAGTGATAAAATCATTGATTAAAAATGTTTTTCCTGCCAAAGACCTGACATTTAATAAAGCTAGTTTAAGTTTGTTAAACACACTATCAGTCAGGTTTTTTGTAACAGGCTGTGGCTGACATGGAATCACTGCTAAATTAGATAAACTCACACAAACGTTTGAGCGCTTCCTGTATCTAAGATGATTCACCGCTCTTAATCTATTACCTATCAACACAGATATCGGCAAAGCTACAGGCAGGCAGGGCCCCGGCATGTCCTGGAAAGAGTTGAGAGTGCCATACGCCCTTGAGCCTGGACCCAGCAGATATCAGTTTGCAGTGTTTTGTACACACACATCCCTATCAGGCTTTGAAGAGGAGGGAGGACCCACCACCCTGCTCCTCTCATCATAGGAGGGCAGGGTGAGGGCTACACTGTAAGCCGGGGGAGATGGTGCGCATCTCTGCTTCGGTAATTTTGGTGGGCGTCGTTGAGGGGCGGGGGTAAAGGACATGCTGCCAATCCTGCGTGTCGCCTTCATGTGGTCATCGAACTCCAGGGGGGTGGGCAAGGGTGAAAGGGTGAGCGGAGAGTAAAGAGAGCTGGGGGATGAATGAAGAGTATCCTCAAAGGCGTTGACAGGGGGGGTGACGGGCAGTGGACACTCCTCCATTTGTGTCATAGGTCTCCCATAATCAGAACATTCCTCAGGCGGATGCAGTGATACTTCTTCAGGGTTTTCTGCGCGATGTGTTGTGTCTTTCTCCTGTTTTGATTCCTCTTGCCGCTTGTCCTTGGCAGAGGGAACAGATTGATGACGCAGGCAGTTGAATATGTTAGAGATAAACAATTTCACTCCTGACTTGTTCAGGCAAACTCCATTTGCCTTGAAAAGATGTCTGCGATCCCAGAAAAAGTTAAAATTGTCAATAAAATGGACAGAATGGTCAATACAGACAGTTGAAAGCCAGGTGTTCAGTGCAAACAATCTGTTGAATCTCTCCACTCTTCGTCTGACTGGCGGTAGAGGGCCACTGATGAACACCTGTGCATTTAGAGAGCTGACAGTTTCCAACAAACATTTAAAGTCTTCTTTCAGCACTTCTGACTCTTGTTTCACAACATCATTTGTTCCAATGTGCAGTACCACATTCTTCACAGTCGGATGTTCAGCCCCAATATGCAGGATCTTCTCAGCCAAGTCAGATACCACATCCTTGGGAAAACAGAGTACTTTGGTGTTGTTCTTACTACACAGACCTTTTACATCTCTTACAGCAGAGTCACCCACAATCAGAGTTTCAGGCACAGTCGTTAGCTTTCCCTCTAGCCTTTTACTTTTGGAGTAGCTATTGGTCCTTACCCTGCTGTCTGAAGAGGACAGGTTATCCAGGTCATCAGAAAGAGATCTCCGGCTCTCGATCAGCGGAGCGTATCTGTTCTGGATTGGCACACTTGGTGGTTTAGGAGGATTGTTTGTAATTCTCCCTTTAGCAGCTGTCCACTGCTGTTTCCTAGTATGAATAGGGGTTGAAGAGGCGCTCTTCCTGGGTGATAACAATGCAGGCCAGCCGGTCGCATCACAGATTTCAGAGCGCTGGATTCTGCCTGTTATCCGTCCTCCCAAATCCCATGGAAATGATTTACTCTTAGGCTTTGCACCCAGAGAGTTCCAGGGAGGACTACCACTTGTAGATTTATTACCCAATACACAGCCCCCCTGTTCCCTTGTTTTAACAGTTTTTTTCCATGAAAATTATTTTTATTCACTATCATAGGGCTATATAAATCAAATTCCGGGTAATTCGGAGCACAATTGTACCTTTTACTATTTAAATGTATTTGTATTATATATTTTTGGGCTATAAAAGTGACATTGTCAGTTTATGGAGCTTAGCCCACAATTCCTGGAGGTTCCAGGCCGAATTTGGGAGCTCATAGGCGGCCTGCCATGCGCCCCCACCCGTGGAAAGAAGAAAAAAAGTAAAGAACACGGTCAATTATATCTTAAAATAATCAAAAATGAAGTTTAAAAAAATTCTCGAAAAAACGACTAAGTGCGAAGGGGCTCAAAAAAGCTCAACCCTTCGGTGCATCGGGCCGAAGCCCCGGACACTTTTCCACTCCCCCGTTGCAACTTACAACGGGGAGGGAAAACCAAGCCTCCCCTCCTCCGTCAAAAAAATTCATTCATCATTTTCAAGCTACCATCTGCACGAAATCGGAAACCCGGTTTTTGAGAGGACTCAGAAAAAAAACAGCTGTGTCAGTTCATGGAGGAATGTGTCCGCTCCATCTGTCCTCTGGCTCTGATACAATTGTTGCATGGAGACCCCTCAGCATGGTTCTTACCAAACTTTAAGTTTTTGAACTGGTCTCTGGAGGAATATAAGGGGAGTTGTCAGGGGACTCTACCCGCATTATGAGACACTATTTTCGCATACATTTTCTCACTTTCACCCCTTTTCTATGGATCTCCAAAAAGTGAACTCAGACTTTTTCTGACTGTGGAGGAATGCAAGGGGAGTTGACAGGGGACTCTTGCGGGCTCATGATGCACTATTTCCGGATACTTTTTTTCATTTTCAGCCCTTTTCCATGGATGAATTGAAACTTATTTTTTTTACATTTTGGTCAATTTGACCCAGTTCTGGTACCGCATTGCCTGGAGGATAGGACCGAGAGATGACAGACTCTCTGGCCTTACTGCGTAGTTATGTCTTGGTCGTTGTTAAAGTGTTGGCTTTAAGTCTGCATGAGAGTCTGTCTGTCAACATGAGGAAACAGCTTCCACATGGAAATAACAAAGTGAGTAACCTCGGAGTAAACTGCAAATACGTGAGCTGGAAAATGGCTGATTCTGGAGGTCTGTGAGGTGGGAGAGGTTCAGCTGTTGGAGGAGTATTAAATTGTCCTAGAGAAACAATAGTACAGAAAATGGAAAATGATGTTAGAAAATACCCAAATCTTTTATTTAGAAATGTAAAACATAAACGCGCAAATCTATGGACATCAAAAAGAAACTAAGTAGGGAAGTAAACTACAACTCCCAAGATGCATTTCACCAACAAGATAACATCTCGCGACCCAAAAAGTGGGACGCGGACCCGTTTCGAGTGGGTCGCAAATTTGTGATTGAAGAAAAAATATATTGAATTTTTTTTTTTTTGCGTAAAAGAGTCAAACTTTCATTTTGAAGGCCCGATTTTCTAACGCTGTGCGTGAGCGCTGGACTGGAAGTACCGGAGACCATCAATGGTTTTGAAAACTTCTGTCACGTAGTGATCATCTTCTCAATAAAACGTCTTTGCTGAAGTTTTTTTCGAGTCTAATAGTGAGGTCAAAATCAAATAAGCATTTGTAAAAGTTAAATATTTTCCTCCATAATTTTGACCACTTTTCACTTCGACCTATTTTTTCAGTTTCTGCGCACTGGTCACTTTCATATCCAATTACGCATGAATGGAGGCGAATGAAGCTGCAGTTATATACCTTTTGTAATTACTTTATTTACACTGGATTTAATTTTCATTTACTGTTTTGTTTTAAGTAGTTTTGAAAGAGTCCTACATCAAAAGATATATTTTCAAACACAGTTTCAAAGTGTTTTTTGTGTGTAAATTAACACTTTTTGCCCCTATTGATTCACTTCTGGTATCCTGCATTTACTCAATCGTACGCTGTTATTTACCATCTGACACTTTATTTATGATGATTTACACCAAATTATAAAGGTTTCTTATTTATGTTTAATATGCATGTCTCTTTTTCTGACAAAAGTGAAATTAACTCACTTTTCGATTCAGAAAAAGTCAAAACTGCGAAAATTTCTTGACTTTTAAAAAATGTTAACCTCAAAATGATTTTCTTTCATTATTTTTCATTTATTAAGAAACAACTAATGGGATCGGATTAAAGTTTGTTAAATCATGGACAAATAAATAAATCTGGGGTATTTTTAAGCCCATCAAATCAAAAAAAGACATTAATTAAAGTAAAAGCAACCAACGTCGTTTTCCGTTAATTTAAACTTTCCTAACTTTTTAACTTTCAATATGAATTTAATTACTTTAATATATTTTATCCTCCAGAATCCTAATAATAAAAAAATCCTCTCTTCTAGCTGTATATTCTGAGCATCCAAACATATTTCCTGCATGTTCCTCTTTAATTAATCAATCAATAAACACATTATAATAAATATAATGCACCTGTAGGCAGCAGGCCGAGCAGCCAATCACCTGCTGACGTCACCTTACGTCACCTTGCGTCACCTTACGTCACCTTGCGTCACCTTACGTCACCTTACGTCACCTTACGTCACCTTACGTCACCTAACGTCGAGCCGATGCGTTGGGGGAGGAAATCCCCCGGAACCCTCAGCGGCTGACCTTAGACCATCTCAGCCGTGGAGCACTGCAGATCCTCCTTAGGCGCGGTCCTCAGGCCCAGCATCACCCAGGGCAGCTTGTCGACCCAATTACCGTCTGTAAGGCCGGCCTTGAGGGCCGCCTTCATGGAGCAATGGAACCGTTCACAGAGGCCGTTAGCCTGAGGGTGGTAAGCGGTAGTCCTGTGCAGCTTAACCCCCAAATCACTCGCCACGGTGTTCCAGAGGTCTGCCTCTTCAGCCAAGGCACGGGGCTCCGTAATGGACGTGTTGGCTAGCGCCGTCTTGACCCGGGAAGGCAAGTGGCGCAGGAACGTCTCCATGAACAAAATCTGGGGATCTTCCCCCCCTAGCAGATTTAGCATTTTCTCCATTAGCTGAGATGGCTTGCTGTCTCCTAGGCCTTGAATGTCAAGTATCTGGCGGGCCCCCTCCTTAGCAGATAAGCTAAATGTCTTAAGGAGAAGGGCCTTAATCGCCTCATATTTGCCATGGTGTGGGGGGTTTGTGATAAATCCCACCAACCTGGATGACGTGGAGCTTCCCATCGCTGCTACCACGTGAAAATATTTCAGGTCCCCATCACGGACCGGACGGCAGGCAAAGTGTGCCTCCACATGTGTGAACCACGGTGCAGCGGCATGCTCCCAAAACTCCGGCAGCTTAACGTAAACATCGCGATCAGCCATGTTCAATAAGTCTTCGGAATCTATCACGAAAACGTCAGGGTCACCAAATGTAGAGCCGATGAACGGGAGTCAGAGGCGGTGCATTCAGAATGGATTTCCACACTTTATTATTATTAATCCAGACAACGTGAGTACATGAGCTGCTCTGTGTAACCAGCTAGCATCAATGAACTCTAAACCCGGTACCCTCACTAACGGGTCCGGGTTGCAACACACACTGTATAACACAGTGAATTATGTCCCGTAACTGTCACCACAGTCTATAATTAACTTTAAAAAATATCGGCGTTTTAACACTACGTTTATATATGTACTTATTTTTACGATTTGCATATGAGGTGGTCCGCGAAAATCCTTGATAATAAATAGTGGTCCGCATAAACAAAAAGTTTGAGAACCCCTGCTCTAGGGCGGGGGGCGTCAGCATTATGGTTGCACTCAAAGGGCCGGTCGTATTTTTCAATCTCAATCTTGATTTATTTATAGAGCACATTTAAAACAACCTCAGTTGACCAAAGTGCTGCACAGGGAACAAATATCAAATAACACAATAGGAGTAAAATAATAAAACAATAAAACAAAGCACAATAACTAGAAACATATAAAAACACATACAAATTTCAAAATGTTATGTTCAACTATTTTTAAAAGCCAGTTCAAAACTTTAAGACTATATATAAATACATATTTAAATATATCATATATTTAAAATTATGTATTATATTACAATATTGCCTCCGCATTGGATTATTATTGGATAGGGAAATAACTTCATAATTAACTACGTCTGAAAAGCAGAAGTCTGGGGCAAATAATAGCAAGTAGGCTTGTTTGAGACGCGTTGCGGCTCGCCTCGAAAGTAGACGAGAATAGCCGATCGCAGCCGGGGGAGGTCTCAAAAAGCTCGCCTGAAGTCGGACAGCTCGGAGTCGGCTTCTTCTTCTTTTTCTTCTTCTCTCTGTTTTTTGGCGGATTGCAAACAGCTTGAAGGTGCATACTGCCACCTCCGGAGTCGGCTTGACTCGGTTTGCATTTATAAAGAATGCACACATGTGTTTAATCGTTAATGTCAGATATGTACTAAGTAAATACATTTGTTCCTGCTCAAGATTAGATTCAACTTTATTGTTATTGCACATATTACAGGTACTGAGACAACGAAACGCAGTTTAGCTTCTAACCAGGTGCAACAAGCAGGAAGTGAAAAGTAATGGACACAATAGACAGAATACAATATAGAATGAATTGAATGATGAATAAACAGTGAGGGGTATGAATACACTAGATATCAGCCTGTGAGCAGTATGAACAGTGTGTATGAATACACTAGATATCAGCCTGAGAGCAGTATGAACAGTGTGTATGAATACACTAGATATCAGCCTGAGAGCAGTATGAACAGTGTGTATGAATACACTAGATATCAGCCTGTGAGCAGTATGAACAGTGTGTATGAATACACTAGATATCAGCCTGTGAGCAGTATGAACAGTGTGTATGAATACACTAGATATCAGCCTGAGAGCAGTATGAACAGTGTGTATGAATACACTAGATATCAGCCTGTGAGCAGTATGAACAGTGTGTATGAATACACTAGATATCAGCCTGTGAGCAGTATGAACAGTGTGTATGAAGATGCTAAGATATATAAAGTATGAAACGGTAAGCAGTGCAAGTATAGTATAAAATATATAGATATTAATTTCATGATGATAAACATTGTGGAACAATGATAAAAATGGGAATGGAAGTGGCAACGTAAAACTGACACAAAACAACAACAAACTTTTGCCGAGCCAATTGGAGAGTTTCATCAACAGCACGGGGTGAAACCCACCAATGAGCGCTCAGCTCATACCAGCGAGTCGTTTCTCATCAAGCATTTCGCTTCCGCAGCCCGTGGAGAGGAACTGCGCCGCCTCGCCCCGCCTCGCTCTCAAGGCTGCGGGCGTCTTTGTCCCTCGAGATTTCAACGTCTCATGTAGGCGAGCCTCCAGAGCAAGTCGGACAAAATTACTAACCATCATGCAACGCACTAGCAAGACGTTGATCGCAATTGCGCAGGTCTGCGCAGGTCTCGCTTGTCTCAAACAAGCCTAGTCTCTTCAGTGTGCACGTCACAAAATGAGATGCATTGTGGGACATGTAGTTTATGGACAACGTGCTTCTGTAAAGCGGTATTCAACCATATAGTAAACATATTATATTCTTTGCAAGATCTTGCGTGGCCACATGAAATATAGCCACAGGCCGGATTTGGCCCCCGGGCCTTTAGTTTGACACCGCTGCTCTAGGTGACAAGTGCATGCTGTATTTTTCAATAAGATGAACAGATTCAGCAAAGATGGAAAAAGTGGCAAATCTCTTCCACACACTGCACTTGGTGTTGAGCCACACAGGGCCTGGGAATGCAGTCATCTTCAAATAAACCTCCAGATTGTGTCTCAATGTAAGTTTGGCTCGGTCCTCCACAGTGACTGGATGTCAGCTCAAACTGATCCGTCTCATATCTGAATTATTCCTCTGTTGCTCAGCTGAATACGTGCCTGTAGTTTTCTATATGGTGTCATGCCTTCAGAGCTGCTGGTGTTAACCTCATTCTCATCGAAACACTTCTCCTTCAGTTCTCAGAAGAAAAACACTGGAGGTGAAATGAGGAACCAGAAAACATCTTCCTGTTCAACTTCCCCTCTTCTGTGGCTTATCTGCTGTTATCATCGGTACTGAGTTCTTGTTAAAGAAGCATCCGGGGAGAGACTCTGACAGTCGAGAGCCAGAGACCGAGAGAGAAGCACGATGTCTGAATTCAGAAGGATCATGATGTCTTCATTCCTGATGCTGCTGCTCCACTTTCCAGGTGAGGATGCAGAGAACACACACTGTTTACGACTGTTAATGAAAGCTAATGAGGGCGTCTTTCAATTGAAATCGATGTATCCTTGGGCGAGATGCTGAACCCCAAGTCGCTCCCAATGGGGAACGGTGTGTGAATGACACCTTCTGTCGTGGCGTTTTGATCCGTTTCTACATTTAATATCCACTTTCCTCTATCGGGGTGTGCGTTATGACGCGCCTCTCTTTGCTTCCTAACTAACTTTGCAGAGATCGTTGTAGCGTTGAATCACATCAGGTTTAATCTTTGATCCAGGCGACATACAAACATGAAGACAAACTTCCTTGCTTCAAAGTAACTAAAAGTTCTCTGTATCAAAAAAGAACAAAAAGAACACGGTCAAAAGACTCTACCACTTCCTGTCTAATCACACCCTCAGCTGTGAACCAACGTCATGCCATATATAGACATACAGACATGCACGTCACATCTGACAGCAAATAAGTGAGACTGAAAGTAACATCTTTTAAAGCGTAGTGTGACTCACTAAAATAAATAGTAAGAGTTTCCTCTAAAGCCTTTTAGTAATAAGACAAACATTCAAAGCATAATGATGAAAGGGAAATGGCTCTAACCCCTGCATTGAGCAAGGGGCACATTGCTCTGTATGAACTGGGGGTGAATGGTGACTTGTTGTAAAGCGCTTTGAGGGTTGAGAGACTGGATAAAGAGCTTTATAAATACAGTCCATTTACCATTTACCAAGTACATGAAATAAAACAGCTCTAATATCACTAACGGTACTTTACTACGTACTGTCCCTTTAACTGAGAGTGATGAGTTGTGTTTGTAACGTGGTGACTTTAGTGAACTCTTGCTCACTAAAACCCACATAGCAATATTCTTTAAAGTGATGGTCACACTCACTATGAACACTTCAGTTAGTTATGTGGATCTGTAATTAACTCTGGTTTTAATGTGTCGTTAAATGATTCATTAAACAGATCAACCAGAACTCTAACTCTTTACCTTTGTATATAATACATCATTATTCTGTCAGCATTTATGACGTCTATATTTCTTTCTGATTTTTCCCCAACAGCTGCAGCTTGGAGACGTTACTCCCTCACTGTCAGAGCTGGAGATGAAGTCACTTTGCCTTGTGACAATTTGATTCATGATCAGGATGAGTGTGAGAGAACTCTCTGGCGCTTCTTTGATTCAAGAGGTTCAGCAGTGAAGCTGTTTGAAGACGGACAGGTTCACAAAGCTAAATCAGACAGACTGAGAGTTACAGAGAATTGTTCTCTGGTTATAAAGAAGGTCACAGAGGAGGATGCTGGTGTTTACCTCTGCAGCCAGTTCAGCAGATCAGGAGAAGAAAGGTCAATCTCTCTGGTTTATCTGTTTGTTGTTACCAGTGAGTATTTACATCATGATGTTTCAAACTGTCTCTATAGAGCAATATACTAAATCATTACAATAATAATGATAACAGTGATGAAGTTAATGTTACTCTTGTTGTCTTTCTCTCTCAATATCTCCATCTTCAGTGACTGAACATCTGGTCAATGATGAGGTGACGTTAAACTGCTCTGTGGAGACAGATGGACGGTGTGAACACTCAGCAAAGTGGCTGCTTCAGGGTCGAGATGTGGACAAAGATCACAAAGAGATAAACACATCACAGTCTCTCTGCTCTGCCTCTGTGACATTTCTGACTTCTCTCTTTAGTAACACAACAAGGTCTGAGTTGTTTACTTGTGAAGTAACTAATGGTTACACAAGAGAAGTGCATCTGTTTCCCTTCAGCCCTCAGTCCTCAGGTGAGAACACGTTGAGATGTTTAAAATCACTTCTAACAGTCTTGTTATAAGAATATACTGAAACAACACATTTACAACATCTCACATTTATCAGGGATGTAATGAGTTTCTGAAATGTGAAGAAACGGATGGTTCTGATCAAAAAGAGAAGCTCTTAATTGAGAAACCAGGTTAGAATATAATGAGTTGTTTCAAATCACTTCTCACACATTTAATCACAGATAATGCTTTTTGGGGTTTGAGGTTTTGACGTCACTTCATTTTGTCATTTGGTTTATGCATAAAACTTTTTGTTTTAACTGCAGTTTTTTGCATGATGTTGTTTTATTCCTGAAGGTGATGCTACAACAACTGGAACACCAGGTCTCTTGAGGCTCATCCTGGTGTCTGTGGGGTTAGCAGCTCTCATCGTCACCGTGGTTACGGTCCACATCTGGACCAGAGCTAAAGGTGAGGGTTCATAGATTCAAGAGAAAAGACAAAGGAAACCGTGGAAGCTGAAGTCAACATGTTTGTCTTTTTGTTTTTTTCAGGGGGCAAAAAACGGATAAGAAAAAACCTGGTGAGTTTAAATATAAAATAATAGCTTGTAATATTTATTATTTTCATTTAACTGTGATTATAAGACAGGCAGAAGATTCAACAAAGGAGTCAAGTGTGCATGTTGTGTTGAAATGAAGTATCTCTGTGGGTCCCTTGAGCAAGGCACTAAAGGAAGTACTGAGATATTGTACTTCATTAAAAGTAGCAATACTACAATGTACAAATACTCAAATATATAAATATGATTAATATACAAATACACCTAGATTGAAAGTGCTGATTATGCAGAATATAATAATATAATATCTGATTATAATAAGTGATGTTTTAATGTGTATCACTTCCATTAGCAATTAATTGTTTATTAACCTCTTAAGCCCGAGGGTCCCCCCAGTGGACCCCCCCCACAGTTTTTTTACGAGACTATGTCTCAGGGCTTCTTAACATTTATGAAACTATTAATGTTCCATACCCTTTTAACGCTAAGAAACTCCGCTAACTGACAATGTGAACCATTTTTAGCTAAAAGAAACACAAGAGTAATACCAAGCCTTTGAATTTGCATGGAGTGAAAAAATGCTAACTAATGCTAACGGATTTTGCACAGCACTCACGGTAGAAATGCCCTTATTACTTATCGTAACTGCACAAACAAGATATACGATTTAAAGCTGAGACTCCACAGATTCCAGACATATAATATCATCACTGTACGCCCCCGAATTGCGGAGCTATCAGCCAGAAAAGAGAAAGTAAACAACATCCGGTTTAAAAAATATTACAATAATTTCGTCTTACCTTTTTTGATTTGTGATCAAAAGTTGTGTTCACCGGAATAAAAACGCCGCTCAAGGTTAATCCAATGTCTTTGTGTCACGTAGAAATGTTGACTGATAATCCTTCATCATATTTATGGCAATATACTGGGTATACAATTTTGCCGTCCAGGCGTGCACTTTCAGATATGCTTTGTTCGCTTCTCTATTACGTCCGCTATGGTAATTTTTACGTTGATTTGGGAACTGCCCATCGATTCTATTGGTTCTGATGGTTAAGAAAAAGGTGTAAATCACACGAATCGACCAATGGGTTCCAGAGATATGGTCCTGCGTAAAGTATAAAGAATGCCAGCCAGTTTAAGTACTTTACGCAGGCGGCTTCATTTATTGTTTACTACTCACAGCAGGCATTACAGCAGGACCCAGAGCACACGGAGCACACGGAGCACAGAGCGGACAGCAGATAACGGAATTGCAGTTTTATTGCTTATAGATTATCAGAACATTTCAAAGGGGACACAGCAACATTGGATATTAACCTATGGATTAACTACATCATCGTTTTTATCGTTTTAATGCCATTGAAGACCAGTTTAGACCAGACAAAGAGGAAGGTAAGCCATTACTAGCGCATGCTAGTACCTAGCTCCACTTGTTTTGATGTACGTTTTTGTTGATAACCTCGCGAGTTTGTATCTTTCAGTGTTGAGGTGGGCACCGTTAGATTCTGTGTCTTTACGATCAAAAACGATGTGTTGGATGTGCAGCTAGGATAAGTAATAAGGGAGCTAGGAGTGATTTTCGGTGCAGTAATAGGTTAGCATTTTTCGCTCGGGGCTAATTCAGATGCTCACTGTTAGCATTGTGTTTTTTTTTTTTTAAATAAATGAAAAAGATCAGTTAAATGAGTTTTTTCCCGTTATATGGATATAAAATATTCATAGTTTATTAAATAGTAAGGTTCCTTAGACGTTGTTTCCTGCAAATGACGCGATTTCGTTCCGTGGGGCCTATAAGTGCTATATAAATAAACTTGCCTTGCCTAAGAGGATAACAGAGTATGTTCTTATATTTTATTTTTATTTTTTATTTTTTTCACAACAGTTGTATTTGGATGGAATGAATACCTATAGTGAAAATTCAAAGTAATAAAATGATTTTTACAGTGAAAAAGTTCAAATGGAACTGATGGTTCCCAAATTACCCAGAGGTGAGTCCGCCTGGACTTTATTTTTCTAAATCTCTCTAAAAAGGTCAAATTTCACTTGTTTTGCATCAATCTTGATACAGGGTACTTATTATATGTTATAGTTTGGATTCCTAAAGCTTTTAGTCTACTAACCCATCATTCAAGGGTGGTTTTTACTATAAGTAATGGTTTTTTTTTAGGCGGACATTAGAATTTACATGTTTTTACTATGTTCCATCTGAATTTACTTTAAAATAAAAACATCTATATTGATTCTGACACTTCTACATCCAACTCACAGATGTAACCTTGCTTTGTGAGAAAAGATGATTAATTTACCCCTTTTAGAAGTGAAGATATAGTCTTTGTTGTGTTAGTGGCATTTTCGAGCCTGAAACCTGAAAAACAGGCTCAGGGCTTAAGAGGTTAAAATGACTTACATACTACTGGGTAGCTGAACTAGTTATATTTATCATGTAATACTTCATAGATGGAGATTTCTGCTCAATTTAAGAATGAAATAAATACATAATAAAAAAAAGGAATCTAAAAGATGTTAAAGAAAGAATGTGTAATAAAGATGAATGGATGAAGACGAGTGAAAAGTTCAACATGAAGCTCCAAAACAAGGAGCAGTTAAAGTGTAAAGTAGCATTAACTGATGATACTCAAGTCAAGTCCTTCAAATGTACTGAAGTAGAAAACTGAGTAAATGTACTTAGTTACTTTCCAGCTCTGCTCTGTGTTTTTACCATGTCTCTGTTCCATGCTGACAGGAGCAGAATGATGAAGATGAAGATGAGGTGAACTATGAAAACGATGGAGGGGCTTCTGCCTCTGTGTGACTGATCAACAACATCAACTCCCCTCAGAGTCCATGCTGTCAAACATCACCTCCTCATATGTTACAGGAGAAAACAGGAGAACCATGAGATCATTGGAACATTTCTGATGCCTGAGAACACCTGAGCCCCACGAGAGGCCCTTCAGAAACTCACCTCCATGTGATAGGAAACACAGCTTATTGTATTCATTCCTTTCTGATGACTGAGCAGTGTTCATTTTGGCAGCTGTTTTTTATTTAGTCTTTAGACGATAATGGTTATTAGTTTCAGTCCTTTTTATCCTTCATAGTTTTAGTCCAGTTTTAGTCGATGAAAAATCATTACATTTTAGTCAACTTTTAGTCAAAATGTTTCCTCTCTTTAAACTAATTCAGTTTACACAGGTATCTGAAATTGGAATCAAGGCGACAGCATCAAGTGTTGAAATTCATAAAGCAACATTTAACTCTCTTAACACTTTACTTTTAACGGTTAACGGTTTTTACTTAAAAATCTCTGTCTTACTCTTAGGCCCCGCCCCCCACACACAGAGAGAGAGTTAGGCCCCGCCCCCCGCACACAGAGAGAGAGGGAGAGAGTTAGGCCCCGCCCCCCACACAGAGAGAGAGAGAGTTAGTCCCCGCCCCCCGCACACAGAGAATTATTCCCCGCCCCCGCACACAGAGAGAGAGGGAGAGAGTTAGGCCCCGCCCCCCCACACAGAGAGAGAGAGTTAGTCCCCGCCCCCACACACAGAGAGAGAGAGAGTTAGGCCCTGCCCCCCGCACACAGAGAGAGAGAGTTAGGCCCTGCCCCCCCGCACACAGAGAGAGAGAGTTAGTCCCCGCCCCCACACACAGAGAGAGAGAGAGTTAGGCCCTGCCCCCCGCACACAGAGAGAGAGAGTTAGGCCCCGCCCCCCACACACAGAGAGAGAGTTAGGCCCCGCCCCCTGCACACAGAGAGAGAGGGAGAGAGTTAGGCCCCGCCCCCCACACAGAGAGAGAGAGAGTTAGTCCCCGCCCCCCGCACACAGAGAATTATTCCCCGCCCCCGCACACAGAGAGAGAGGGAGAGAGTTAGGCCCCGCCCCCCCACACAGAGAGAGAGAGTTAGTCCCCGCCCCCACACACAGAGAGAGAGAGAGTTAGGCCCTGCCCCCCGCACACAGAGAGAGAGAGTTAGGCCCTGCCCCCCCGCACACAGAGAGAGAGAGTTAGGCCCCGCCCCCTGCACACAGAGAGAGAGTTAGGCCCCGACCCCCGCACACAGAGAGTTATTCCCCGCCCCCCGCACACAGAGAGAGAGGGAGAGAGTTAGGCCCCGCCCCCCCCACACGGAGAGAGAGAGTTAGTCCCCGCCCCCACACACGGAGAGAGAGAGAGTTATTCCCCGCCCCCCGCACACAGAGAGAGAGAGTTAGGCCCCGCCCCCCGCACACAGAGAGAGAGAGAGTTATTCCCCGCCCCCGCACACAGATGACACACTTCAGAAACTCAACTCCATAAGATAGGAAACATAGCGTATTATATTCATTACTTTCTGATTTAACATCCTTTAAGTATGCTCTCACATTCCCATACATAGTTATACTGCTGCTTACACTGTATATTTCTGATTTAATGCTGTTTATTCTGTATAACATCTCAATATTAGCAGTACTTGTACTCACACCTTATACCTTCACTTCTCACTGTAATTGCTGCACATGTTCAAACATACATACGTTGGGTTGAATTCATAAAATATCTAAATTGTAAAATGATCCATAAAATGTTTTTGTTAATTGTGTTCTCTGGGGGAAATCATTCACCCTAGTGTCGATTTAATAACTTTAATAAAAGCTTTTGCAATGGCGCAGCACCAGTCGGACTCTGGGCAGTGTGAAAAGAGCCGGAGCTAAACCGAAGAACCGGTTCTGAACCTGAAAAGCTCTAGCACGGAGCTTGAACCAGAGTTGCGTTGGTGTGAATGAGGTATGAGAAGAGGTGCGTGCAGTGCCTTTCACGCACCGCCTTCACTGTGTTTACCTTCAGAATGATTAGAAAGGCTAAGAGCGACCGCAGGCTGATGTGTTTTAACCACACACACACACACACACACACACACACACACACACACACACACACGATTTAAACGCAGACTTCTGTTCCTCCATGTTTCGTTGTTATCGTTTCACTGAGCGGACCCGCCCCTTTTTTTTCAAACGCTCCCTTTTTTGGTCCATCTGCGGTAATAGGTTTTGTGCGCTGTGATGGTTCGGCTGTACCTTTAGTAATGAATATTAAATGTTCATTTGATCATTGGTTTTATTTTGAAAACGTCGAGACCGGAAATACTGTTTTCAACCCGTAACTTTACATGGAGGCTGCCGCATACTTCAAATCATCTTCGTTAGATCTATCAAACTATAGATCCTACATATCGACTGGACGTGGATTCTAAAAGTAAAATATACACTTCTCGCTCAAAATCTAATCAAAAAGCATTTTAATGGCCAACTATCCTACAATTTAGGATTTTCCAGAGAGGGTTATTTGTGAATAAACGGGAGCATGTTGTTTCTTACACGACCACTAGAGGTGCTACACTTTAAAACGTGGCTATGGGTCGTAATATAAGGTGCTTAAACAATCGACCTATTTGGTCGTATGAGTTGGAGGACTTGTTGCATAATTACCATAGCGTGTACTTATACCTACAGTATATATACCTGTACTGCCTACTGTAACTGCTGCACATGCTGTATATGTCTGATCAATCGTCTACACCAGAGCCATATAATAGAAGAGTTACGACATCTCCGTTCACTCCAATGGACCAGTTTTTTACAGCAATGGCGGATCGTGGAGCCTCTCAATAGTTCCCTGGAAGTTAGCAGCAGTCTATGGTTGCAGGCAGCACAGCAAACCATGGGGGAGACTATATGCCAGGACAACACGGAGGAAAAGGCACAGACAAACGACATGACATGCTATTCAATGTTTATTGAATTCCTTGTATTTACAATGGATGTTCCTAAAACAACACATTTAACGTCATAATCATGCTGCTGCTGCTGCTGCTAGTCCTTTGATAGGCACCTGTCGGTCTCCTGTCCTTTCTGAAAGTCATAAAGATTAGATTAGTCATTTAGATTTAGATCAAGTACCAGGGGATTACTGTCACGATTCACATGTTATGTCACGTTTGTAGTTTTGTATGTTTGGGTGTTTGCTGTCATGTTTTCCTCCTGGTTTATTGTCTGGTCCTTCTTCTCTGTGTTTTTCCTCCTGTCGTTAGTTTCCCTGGTGTGTCTAGTTGTCTGATTGTGTTCACCTGTGGCCCTTGTGTTTCTCCTCCCCTGCCCGGCTGTTTCTCGTCTCGTGATTACCCCTCCCTGTATTTAGTCTTGTCTCTTCCTGTGTTCAGTGTTTGTTCGTCTTTTGTTGGTGACTGAGTTCACCGGTGAGAGTTCTGTTTTGTCTATGTTAGTTTCATTATCCTTGAAATAAAGGTTTATCAGAGTTATCTTCATTTGGGTCCTGCTTCCTTCACTCAACCGTGACAGTACGAACCAACAAGAAATGGACCCAGCAGATGATCCTTTTGAGGTGGAACTACAACATTTTTCCTTTTATTTGGCTTGCTGCTATGATTGGTGGAAGGGAGCGTCCAGTGTTCTGCAGAATGAGGCCGCTCTGGTAGAGGCGCACCGGTTGGCTATGGAGAAACCAGACTTGGTGAAATTCTTACCTGGCTGGATTTTGAACTTCCTCTGGGTGTGTGATTTCCAGCCTGCTGACTACAAACGTCTCGGTGTGTTCCGTCTGGAGTCAACCCATGCTTCTGCCCCAGTTCCTGCTCCTGTCCAGGAGTCGTATTCTGGAACTCGTCTGGCTTATGGAGGTCCACGGAGTATTCAGGCGGCTGCAAAGAGAAGGAGTCGCAAGGCCAAGCTAGCAGCCCGAGCCCCAAGAGCCATGGTTCCACGAGAGAGAGCGAGAGAGAGAGCGAGAGAGAGAGAGAGCGAGAGAGAGAGAGAGCGAGAGAGAGAGAGAGTGAGAGAGAGAGAGCGAGAGAGAGAGAGAGAGAGAGAGAGAGAGAGTGCGAGAGAGAGAGAGAGCGAGAGAGCGAGAGAGAGAGAGAGAGAGAGAGAGAGAGCGAGAGAGAG
Source organism: Pogonophryne albipinna (assembly GCA_028583405.1). NCBI lineage: Eukaryota > Metazoa > Chordata > Actinopteri > Perciformes > Artedidraconidae > Pogonophryne > Pogonophryne albipinna. The sequence goes on from JAPTMU010000093.1 coordinate 104,322, forward strand.
AGCGCGAGAGAGAGAGCGAGAGAGAGAGAGCGAGAGAGAGAGCGAGAGAGAGAGAGAGAGCGAGCGAGAGAGAGAGAGAGAGAGCGAGCGAGAGAGAGAGAGAGAGAGAGCGAGAGAGAGAGAGAGAGAGAGCTACGCTAACGGATATAAGGAGTTTTTTCAACAACAAAGTGGAGGAGAGTCCTCTCCTGTCAGACTGAGAGACTCAGTGAACTAAAGGACTCTCAGTGTTATCTCAGTGGGTCTCAAACGGTTTGGTCACCATTAATGTAAACAATTATTTCCGAGGCACACGTTTATATGATCATTATAGTTATAAAAAAAATAAGAGAATAAATGAAAAACAGGTATGAAATACTATATGACAGTAAAACAAGAATAACGTTTAAAATCGTGATTTGTAAAATATCCATAAAGAAAAAGTCAATCTGTTTCCAGTTCTGTTTCATCTGGGTGTTGAGAGAGGTATCCATAGATCTCTCATGTTGCTCTCAAAGTGCACCAGATTGATGCTTTTAACTTCATTATTTAAAAATAAATCTTCCCGCATAAAATAGCACTCTACCCCTGCTTACACTTATATGTCGTGAGCTGATTATCGAGCCTTCATTGTAACAGTCTCAGGTACACTGTGTGTACGTGGGGAGTGTTGCAGTAGAACATTCCTCTGTAGCGCCCGGGACATTAATGGGAACCCCTAAATGTTTGAGCACCCTCTATGAAACGTCAAGCTACCCCACAGCACCCACAAAATAAATCTCTGGCGCCGCCACTGAGCCTGACTATTTGTGTTGGGGGGGCCCGACTTTTTTTTTCTCCAAAGGGGGGGCCTGACAGAAAAGGTTTGAGAACCACTGCTCTACACAATAGGATGTTTAGAATAACGCTTATTCTAACAGTTAGCATGCTTATGTATATCATCAATATCGTACTTTCATACAGATATATTGAACTTTTTTAATACACTATATTTCCTTTTCCTGACTAAATCAGTCTGGTATCAGAGGACAATAAGGTTTCCCACAATGCTCTAAATACTGATTACATTTACATTACTTGAAAATTGGCGTTGAATTTAATATCCATATTATAGTTTTTAGGCAGCATCAGCCTCATTGTAATTTAAGTCTCCATTAAGCAAACCACAGCAAAGCATTTTAAGCTCAATTGAACCACTTGTCTGCAATTGTCACTTCACTCCACACCGTGATAAACTCCACTGACTGATCCCCGCTGCTTCAAATAAATAAAATGTCCTCTTAAATGTAGATGTGTAGACTCTGTTTAAACATACATGCACATACATGTTGGCTGGAGTCCTTCTTTTGGCTTTTTGCTGCGCGTTTTCTAATAAAAGTCACAAATGCAGCCAGTGAAACGGCATGCAGCCTCGCAAATGTCATCATAAGAGCGACGGCTATTAAACAGGTTCTCCACACATCGTCTACTTTGACAGAGATCGCTTTTTAAAGATGTTAATCCCATAAGGGAGGGCAGGATTCAAAGGGAGGGCAGTTTGAGACTCCTAAATTATAGTTTTAGAGCCTTTAAAAAGGTTTGTTAAAGTCACGATCAGGTGGTTCCTGCAGCTTGGGGACATAGTGGGTTCCTGCATCTGGTATCTCCACATGTCTACATTTTGTAATCAGAATACCAGTCTATAGTTTTCTTATTCATGCATTATACTTGCTCCACTATGTCACTCTATTTTATTACTTCATTTCCTTTTTATCTGAAGGGTAGTGTATGTTGCATTGTTGGAGAAGACTTCAGATTGTTACAAAGCCTGCAGCTAAAGAGCAGGAGACAATCAATCAATCAATCAATCAATGTTTATTTATATAGCCCAATATCACAAATGTTACATTTGTGATATTGGGCTATATAAATAAACTGAGCACTGAGATCGAGCAAAACAAGAATAGAGACAAGTCCCTTGTCTGAGGCTATTAGAATGTCATTTGTCAATCAACCCTTTTTATCCTGCAAACATTCGATGATCTTTGAGCTGTCTGACTGTTATTTTTATTTTTGATCAAATGTTTTTATTCACACACATTTAGTAAATTACAAAGTACAATCACAACACAAATTACAAAAAATACAGAAAAACAAACAACAACAATCTGACAAGAGGACAAAACTAATAAAAACATTAAAATAAACCCTCCCACACCCAATCCCAGGACCTCTCTGGACCAATGACTGCAAACAAATACATCGGTTAAGATAGCTAGATCCGCTCCTTCAATCTTTCTGCTGTCGACGCCCATAAACCGATATTGGACTCCTTAACTCCAATCACGCGGGCAGTGGACAGTTCCATGGAGACTACGTCAAGAAAATTACCTTGAAGCACTTATTTTAACTGATATTATACATATGTATTATACTCTTATAAGATGTATGTAGATAGTATAAGAAATGTGCAGAATGACAGTTTAATGGTGGAGGTACACACATATTGATAGATGTCTTGTGATGCACCGTTGAGGAACCTGCGACCCAGGTTGTTCATCTCCGGCCTTGTCAGGTATTGAACAATCAATAAATAAAGAACACAGAATTATTAAATATAAAACACAGAATTTGTGTGATTATACTAAATGATTTACAAATAAACACCACTGCATATTTACAACTGTTACACATGCTGATGTAACGCAAATGTTTCTAACTTGGGATCAATAAAGTATATCTTATCTTAAGATGATCAATGGCTACTGCCATATTTGCCTCTGAACCTTGACAAGTGCATGTTTCAGGCTCATCAATGAACAACAGGAGGGGTCACAGACATAAGACCAGCTGTCAAATAAAGCTCTTCTGACCTTAGCTGGCATGTGTGTATATATATATTAATGCTGCCCATTATGGGCACAAGCCATTTTCACTCATTTATTAATTATATGTTTTAAATGTGAGTGTTTCCCATCCCCTAAACCTCCAGGGATGTACACAGTTTAATACTGGCCACTTCTTATTATGGGAAATACGAAAACGTCTTTTAAAACTACAACTCCCAGTAGAGACGTGCCATAGATAGAGAACATGTTGAGAAACAGAATAGCCAGCATGTGTAGTTCTGGGGACGGGGTGGGGGATGGGGGGACGCGGTGGACCCGATCAAATCCAGTTTTGGACAGTCTGCCGTGGTTCCATCCCATTTCAAGTGCTGTTCGAGGCTCGGCGTAACCCTCGGAGCACACTCTCCAATCACAGAGCTTGAGGACTATCACGGGGTTTGTCAAGCGAAGCGAAGAGAATACTTACTTCCGGATGTAAAATTCTCTAAAGCAAATGAGCTGCTCCGACCCTCGGTCCTGACGGACTCCAACTTGTGTTTATTAATCAAACAAATAAATAAACACAAGGATAATTGTGTGTTATTGTTGAGTAAATAACAGTGTGGTTTAGAAAAGAATACAAAATTAGAAGGAAAAAACGATGAAACAATACAGAGTTCAGTTTTCTGAGCCCCTACTCTCCCCAGAACTGACGGCAACAAAAGTCCGACATTATTCAATTAAAATAAAGAAGCAAACACAATAAGTGTGGCTTGATATTGAGTCAGAAAAAGGTTGATAAACGCTGTGAGAATGGATCTGCGGAGAGAATGTCGCCGCGATCCCAACTCCTCTATTACCAACGTTCAGGGAGCTCTATGCAAGTCAATGGGACG